>UESW01004724.1:1096219-1227774 GCA_900491605.1 Calamus simplicifolius
ACAAAACCCAAATCACAAGCTATCCTTAGCTTGTCCCCGAGGTAAACTACCTCAACTAATTCAATCCCTTGATTGAACTAGTAAACAATAAATGAGAATAGAGTTTAAGATACAAGAAGGCTCCTCAAATGAGCAAATAGGCAATAAACTAAACAAGGATTAGAAAAGCCTGTTTGAAGATCTTTGAATGTGCGCTTTGCTTCTTTTCTTCTTTTCCTCTTCTTCTTTGAAAGGTTGAATCAGTGCCTCAGCTCAGATTCTTCAAAAACTTGCAATTGAGAAGATGGGAAAATCAGGGCTTTTGCTTCTTATTTCTTCACTTAGGAAATCCTCCGATTTTGAGCTTGAATGCCTTAGATTTCTCTTTGAGCTTTTCTGGAGTTGATTAATTTGAACTTTGACTCTTTCCTTTTTGATTTCTTGCTCAAGACTTTTCAAATGTTTCAATCTATTTTCTCTCAAATTTTTTCGTCACATTTTCAAATGGATGGTCCCCTTTTTATAGATCCCTTAATCCAGGTTTTAGGTGGGAAAACTAGCCGTTGGAGACGTTTGGAATCTTCTACACACAAAGAAAATAGCCGTTAGAAGTTAGGTGAAAAGAAATCTTACCATTGGAGTACTTTCTGACAGATAAAAAATCCGTTCCTGACAGGTTGGAGTCGGCTCTAACTTTTCAGGCGTCGGCTCCAAATCGGGTGTTCAAAAATAGTAAAGAAAAAGTTGTTGGGGAGTCGGCTCCGAAAAAGGTAAGTGTCAGCTCAATGCTTTCGGGAGTCGGCTCTGAAAAACTATAAGTGTCGGTTCCAGAATAGTCCATAAAACATGCTCTCTGTTCCCAGGTTAGAGTAGGCTCCGGAAACTCAGGTGTCGGCTCTCGAAATATCAGGTGTCGGCTCCCGAATTCTAGGTGTCGGCTCTGGAAACTGAAACAGAATGCACTTCTCTGTATCTCAAGTTGGAGTCAGCTCCGAGACCTTGGGTGTCGACTCCGAACCGTGCCAAAATCCTAGAAACTTTCTGATACGCCTTGGGGTCGGCTCCTTACCATTTGGGTGTTGACTCCAGGCTCTGAACTTTGAAATTTCTTTTTCAATCTTGATTCAAAACATGTTTCTTTATCCTTTTTGATTGATCAAATATTTTTACGCCATGTAACACTTGTTAAATTTATTAGTAACAAAATGAATATACTCATATATTTTATTAATCATCAAAATCAATAATTGAGTCAACAATCTCTTCCTTTTTGATGATTATAAAAACATTGAGTATATGCATGAGTAAATAATAAGATTTTCAAATTTCTCAAATGTTTGTTCCTTACTTGTAAGCTCCCTCTGAATGAGGTAGCTCCCCCTATGATATTCAATTTAACATCTATTCTTTCTTTTAACAGAAAATTTTAATGATTGATACCAATGAGGTAGTTATATCAATTGCAATTACTTTTCCTTATGTGCAATTAACTAGATACCAATAAATTAAACTTATGTGATTTAATGCATATACAAAAGCTAAATATTTCTCACCCTTTTTGATTTACATTCAATGCATATACGATTTGCACAAGAGCTAAAATATTTCTCCCCCCTTTTTTGATTTACATTCAATGCATATACGATTTGCAAATACTTACATAACTCTCCCCCTTTTTTGTAATCAATAAAAAGGTCAGGAAGTTTCAAGAGAAATAATAAAATTAATAGATACTTCAAAGATCAAAAGACATTCATTAAGTATCAATCATCATTTTGATAAGTTCATTCAAAGATCAAAAGACATTCATTTTTTATAAGTTCATTACATCAAAAGGTCAAGCATTACATCATTTTACAAAATGAAACTTTACTACATCAATCATCAAACTACACTTCATTACATTAAAACTTCAAACTATACTAATCATCAAAGAGACTTCATTACAAGATAATCAAAAATTAGTTCTAATGCATCTTTGCAGTTCTTCTACTATTCTTGCCATTCCTTCACTTTGAGTCTTGACAAAGGCCTTCAGTCTTTCATCAACAAATGTACATGTAGAAGTAATCTTGTCCTGAAGTTCAACATTACATTTGGAATAGGTTTCTGAGTCTCCACCAATGTCTTTAAGTCCATCAAATATGCTATTGAGATCATTCCTTAAAGATTCAGCGAAGGCTCCAAGAGTAGATTCAATCAATCTAACTCTTTCATCCAAAGAATAAAGAGTCTCTCTCAAGTTCATAAATTGATTATCTAACTCAGATTTTATCTCTTCCTTGTGAATAGCAAAAATACCTCTAAGCTGTTCTAACTGAGTATCACAGAAGGTCTGGTGAGCTTTGTCTCACAGAAGGTCCTGCCTCAGAAGGGCCAGGCACATTCATCTCAGCAACCCTATCGCCAGAATGCTCTTTTCTCTCCCATTTTTCATCTACTTTTACAAATCCCATCCGGTGCACAGTGGCCAAGCTGTAGTAGTCAGTGTGCCTTAGGTTCTTCGAAGGCTCATTATCAGAAATAGCTACTCCTTGACTCCTAAAAACCAAGGTTAGGATCATTCCATAAGGCAGTGAAGATCTCTTCTTGCCCCCAGCCTCAGCCATGTACCATATCATCATCCCAGCAAGATTTATAAGCTGACCAGTCAAGATACTGTCCATAACAACAATGTCTCATTCTGAGACATACTCAAAACGGCCAGTCTTGGAAAATAAAATCCTACTGCAGATATTATGTAACAGCCTTAGCTCAAGTGGCAATTGGTTTGCCCTAACCTCTTCAAATTCAGAAATTTCTCTTCCCAACATTCTTGACAATGCAGCTGATCTCTCACTATGAATATTTTCAACAAATCCAGTAACAGGAATATTTAACAGATTTCCTAAAATTTGGAATGTAAGAGGAATCCTCTTTCCTCCCACAGAACTGACAATCCCACCATCTCCTCTAGCTAAATTCAGATAAAATTCTTTAACAAGTGTTGGATAAGTGGGTACATCCAAAGAACAGACTCTATCCCAACCAAGTTTCTTGATTTGTCTTCCAATGTCAAAACCCTCAGAATCAAAATAATCAAAATCTACTTTCTACCCATTGTAATAACTCGCCCAACTAAAGTATCTACCTGTGGAGATGAGGGGCCAGGATTATCTGATGGTATTGATGAGGAATTATCACTCGGAGTGGGTTCACGGACTGGACGCCTCGCCGTACATTTTCTTGTAACAACGGGAGCATCAAGAACCGATCCCCTATGCTTAGGTGCCATTGAAATATTTGGGAATGATAGATTTGACGAGTACTTGGCTTTGGGAGGTTTTGAGAGAGTTTGGAGAAAGTTTGGAAAGGGTTTGGGGAAGATAGATATCGCGGAAGTGTCGACTCTGCCCTAATAAAGATAACAAAATCTTTCTTCACTCAAAGGTTTTGTAAATATGTCAGCTAATTGTTCTTCAGTACTAACATAATCAAGGCAGATTTCATTACTAGCTACATATTCTCTTATAAAGTGATATCTAATTTCAATGTGCTTAGTTCTTGAATGTTGGATTGGATTTTTAATTAACTGATTGCACTTGTATTATCACATCTAATAGGTGTTTTATCAAGTGTTATGCCATAGTCTTCAAGTTGTCTCTTAATCCAAAGGATTTGTGCACAGCAACTTCTAGCTGCAACATGTTCTGCTTCAGCAGTAGATAATGTAACCGAATTTTGCTTTTTGCTAAACCAAGAGATTAAGTTACTTCCCAAGAATTGACATGCACCACTTGTACTTTTTCTATCTAGTTTATATCCAGCATAATCAGAGTCAGAATATGCAATTAAGTTTAGTGTTGAGTCTCTAGAATACCATAATCCTACATTTTTAGTTCCACTTAGATATCTTAAAATTCTTTTCATAGCAATTAAGTGAGATTCTTTAGGTTCTGATTGAAATCTAGCACATAAACAAACAGCAAACATAATATCTAGTCTACTAGCTGTTAAGTAAAGTAGAGATCCGATCATACCTCTATAATATTTTTTATCAACTGGCTTACCGTCTTCATCTTTGTCTAGTTTGCATGAGGGACTCATTGGTGTTCCGAGGGGTTTGATTGATTCCATCCCAAACTTTTTGAGGATTTTCTTTATATATTTTATTTGGTTGATGAAGATTCCCTCTCTTTCTTGTTTGATTTGGAGTCCCAGGAAGAAATTGAGTTCTCCCATCATGCTCATCTCGAATTCACCCTGCATTAACTTGGCAAATTCTTGACACAAGAGATTGTTAGTAGCACCGAATACAATATCATCTACATATATTTGTACTATCAATAAATATGTCTTTTCTTTTCAAAAATAGTGTTTTATCAACATTTCCTCTAGAAAAGTCATTTTCAATTAGAAATTTTCTTAACCTATCATACCAGGCTCTACCTGCTTGTTTTAAACCATAAAGTGCTTTGTGCAATTTAAAAACATGATTTGAAAATTTATGATCTTCAAAACCAGGTGGTTGTTCAATAAAAACTTCCTCATTTATAAATCCATTTAAAAATACACTTTTAACATCCATTTGAAATAAATTGATATGCATATGACATGCAAATGCTAGTAATAATCTAATTGCCTCTAATCTAGCTACAGGTGCAAAAGTTTCATCAAAATCAATTCATTCTTCTTGATTATATCCTTTTGCAACTAATCTAGCTTTGTTTCTAATTACTATACCATTTTCATCTAATTTATTTCTAAATACCCATTTTGATCCTATAACAGAATGATCTTTAGGTCTATCTACAAGGGTCCAGACATTATTCCTAGTAAATTGATTTAATTCATCTTGCATAGCTAACAACCAATTATTATCTTTTTCAGCTTCTTCAATCATTTTAGGTTCAATTTGAGATACAAATGCAAGATGATTATTGATGTTTCTCATTGATGATCTAGTCCTTACTCCTTGAGATGGATCACCTATAATTAATTCCTTTGGATGACCATAGGCATATCTCCAATCTCTAGAAAGATCTACATCATTATGATTAGCATTAATAACATCAACACTAGGAGAATCATCACCTTTAGCTTTTTGTTCATGATCTGAAGATACATCTATATTTAATTTTTCAATATCTCTCTCAAGTAGATTTGTATCTTCATCATCATCAAATTTTTCCAAACTCGATGCTAAAGATTCATCAAAAACTATGAATAGATTCTTCTATAATTAAGTTTCTTTTGTTAAACACTCTATAGGCTTTACTGGATGTTGAATATCCTAAGAATATGCCTTCATCTAATTTTGTATCAAAATTTTAAGATTATCTTTACCATTATTATGAATGAAACATTTACAACCAAATGCATGAAAGTAACTAATGTTTGGTTTTCTATTGTTCCATAGTTCATAAGGAGTTTTCTTGAGGATTGGCCTAATTAAAGCTCTATTAAGAATGTAACATGCCGTGTTTATAGCTTCCGCCCAGAAGTACTTTGGGAGTTAGCTTTCACATAGCATGGTAAGGGCCATGTCTTCTAAGGTTCTATTCTTTCTTTCTACAACTCCATTTTATTGTGGTGTCCTAGGTGCAGAGAAATTATGATGAATGCCATTTTCAATGCAAAAGTTTTCAAATAAATGATTTTCGAATTCTGTGCCATGATCACTTCTAAGAGACACTATGGTGTTATTCTTCTCATTTGTGACCTTCTTAAAAAATTTTAGAAATATTGGAAAGGTCTCATCTTTATGAGCTAAAAGTAATACCCAAGTGTATCTAGAATAATCATCTACAATCACAAGACCATATTTCTTTCCTCCTAGACTAGTGGTTCTAGTAGGTCCAAAAAGATCCATGTGAAGTAGTTCAAGTGGCCTAGAAGTGGAAAACAATGTTTTTAGTTTTGAAAGAGTTTCTAGTTTGTTTTCCAAATTGACATGCATCACAAACTTTGTTATTTTTAAAATCTAATTGTGGAAGGCCTTTTACTAAATCCATTCTAATTAATTTTGAAATTAGGTGTGTGCTTGCATGACCTAATCTACGATGCCACAGCCATCCAATCTCATTCATATTAGCATTTTGAGCAACTAAGCAATGATTACTAGTAGACAAATTGTCTAAATCAATCAAGTACACATTGCCATTTCTATTTCCAATAAATACAATGCTATTATCAATGGGATTAGAAACAGTGCAAATAGAAGCTTCAAATGATACTTTGAAACCTTTATCATAATTGGCTAATACTAATTAGATTATGCTTTAAACCATTAACATATAAGACATTTTCAATAAATATGGAGGGAGTTATTTGAATTTTACCAAACCCCATGATCTGGCCTTTGCCATTGTCACCAAACGTAACAACTCCTCCTCTTTTGCTTTCAAGGGTGATGAATTGATCCTTGTCACCCATCATGTGTCTTGAGCAGCCACTATCGAGATACCACTTTTGCTTTGATCTTTTGGCCGCAAGACACTCCTGCAAAATGATCAAGTCTTATATTTAGGTACCCAAGCCTTCTTGGGTCCTTCATGGTTAGTAGCAAAAAAGATTGTTCCTTTTGGAACCCATATTTTCTTTCCTTTAACATTTAATTTCTTGTTACTTTTTCTTGCATTACATTCATAAGATTTATGGCCTTTCTTGTTGCAATTGTAACATGTAACATCATTTGTTTTCTTAACAAAGAAATTGTTTACAAATTTTTGTTTCATGTTTGGTCTATATCCTAATCCAGCTCTATCAAAAATAGCCCGTTGATTACTTAAAGTAAATTCAGTTTTTCAGAGCTATATGTAAATTTATCGACTATGTTCTTGTATTTTTCAACTTCTTTCTTTAAGTTAAGGTTTTCATTCATGATTGATTCTTTTTCTTTTAGAATCTCTCCTTTTCATCTTTTAAATCCTTAACTTCAAGTGTTAATTTATTTTTCTCTTTACACAGATTTAAGTTTTCACTTTTCAAAAACTTGTTTTTCTTTTTTAGAATTTTAAAATCATTGACTAATTCATTGAAAGCTTCATATAATTCATCAAATGTAAAATCATCATTGAGGGTTTCGGTATTTACCTCGTCATCGTTGTTTGCCATGAAGCAAATGTTTGCAACTTCTTTTTGTTCCTCCTCGGAAGAGGATTCTTCGCTATCGCTCCATGTTGCAACATAAGCTTTCTTCTTCTTCTTGTAGGCTTTCTTCAATTGAGGACAGTCATATCTGAAATGCCCCGGTTTCTTGCACTCATAA
This sequence comes from Calamus simplicifolius, assembly GCA_900491605.1. Classification (NCBI taxonomy): domain Eukaryota; kingdom Viridiplantae; phylum Streptophyta; class Magnoliopsida; order Arecales; family Arecaceae; genus Calamus; species Calamus simplicifolius. The sequence continues at coordinate 1,103,448 of UESW01004724.1, forward strand.
CATATTAAGGGGTCTTTCTCCTTTTCTTTTCCTTGTCCTTCTCTTTTTCTTTCTCTCCTTCCATTTTTGTTCCATATCTCTTCTTATGGAAGGGTCTCCTTCTTTGCATGAATTTTTAAATTTTCTAGCAAGGAGTGCAGTCTCTCATCATCATCATCTTCATCACTGCAGCTTTCTCACTTTCTGCAGCCTTAAGAGCAATAGTTTCTTCTTTTTGACTTCTTCCTCTTGATGTTGTTTCATAGTCAGCTCATGAGTCATTAAGGATCCAAGTAGCTCCTCCAAAGGTAAAACATTTAAATCCTTGGCTTCTTGGATTGCAGTCACTTTCGCTTCCCATGATCTTGGAAGTGACCTAAGAATTTTACGCACAAGTTCAGAATTAGTATAAGTCTTACCAAGACTTTTCAAACCATTTACAATATCAGTGAATCTTGTGTACATGCATGTAATAGTTTCAGTTTGTTCCATGCTAAATAGTTCATATTTATGCACCAAAATATTAATTTTTGATTCTTTTACTTGATTAGTACCCTCATGGGTAACTTCTAATCTATCCCAAATTTCTTTTGCGGAAATACATGTAGAAATTCGATTAAATTCATTTGCATCCAATGAACAATACAAAACATTCATGGCTTTAGCATTGAGCTGAGCCAACTTCTTATCATGTTCATCCCATTCCGTTTTCGGTTTAGGAATCACCATGTTGTCTACTCTAATTGTGGGTGTGTGTGACCATTAACTATGATTCCCCATAGGTCATAGTCAAGTGCTTGAATAAAAATCTTCATCCTAGCTTTCCAATAACTATAATTAGTTCCATTAAATAAAGGAGGTCGATTAGTGGATTGACCTTCTAAATAAGATGAACTAGCTTGAGCTGCCATTTGGATCTTTTGCTCTTGATCGTTAGACCAAATTCAAATGAGCACTTGCTCTGATACCAATTGTTGGCCCAGATGGCAACCCAAGAGGGGGGGTGAATTGGGTTCAAAAAAAATTTAGCCTTTTAAAAAATGTGCTTTGGATAAATAGTATTAAGTGCAGGATAAGTATTAAGCACAAATAAAGAGATAGAGTGAGAGAGTCAAAACACGGCAAACACAAGGATTTTATAGTGGTTCGGTGTATCCAACACCTACGTCCACTCCCAAGTACCACTTGGGTCCACACTATAATCTACTTGATTACAGCCGAGTTGTTTTACAAGCTCACAACTCAAAACTTGTTGTTTCCCTCGGGATTACAACGAACCCAGCTGGTTTTCCGGGCTCACCAGCACAAAACCCAAATCACAAGCTATCCTTAGCTTGTCCCCGAGGTAAACTACCTCAACTAATTCAATCCCTTGATTGAACTAGTAAACAGTAAATGAGAATAGAGTTTAAGATACAAGAAGCTCCTCAAATGAGCAAATAGGCAATAAACTAAACAAGGATTAGAAAAGCTGTTTGAAGATCTTTGAATGTGCACTTTCCTTCTTTTCCTCTTCTTTGAAAGGTTGAATCAGTGCCTCAGCTCAGATTCTTCAAAAACTTGCAATTGAGAAGATGGGAAAATCAGGGCTTTTGCTTCTTATTTCTTCACTTAGGAAATCCTCCGATTTTGAGCTTGAATGCCTTGGATTTCTCTTTGAGCTTTTCTGGAGTTGATGGATTTGAACTTTGACTCTTTCCTTTTTGATTTCTTGCTCAAGACTTCTCGGATTTTTCAATCTATTTTCTCTCAAATTTTTTTGTCACATTTTTAAACGGATGGTCCCCTTTTTATAGATCCCTTAATCCAGGTTTTAGGTGGGAAAACTAGCCGTTGGAGACATTTGGATTCTTCTACACACAAAGAAAATAGCCGTTAGAAGTTAGGTGAAAAGAAATCTTACCATTGGAGTACTTTCTGACAGAAAAAAAATCCGTTCCTGACAGGTTGGAGTCGGCTCCAACTTTTCAGGTGTCGGCTCCAAATTGGTGTTCAAAAATAGTAAAGAAAAAGTTGTTGGGGAGTCGGCTCCGAAAAAGTAAGTGTCGGCTCGACGCTTTCGGGAGTTGGCTCCGGAAAACTATAAGTGTCGGCTCCATAATAGTCCATAAAACATGCTCTCTGTTCCCAGGTTAGAGTCGGCTCCGGAAACTCAGGTGTCAGCTCCCGAAATATCAGGTGTCGGCTCCCGAATTCTAGGTGTCGGCTCTGGAAACTGAAACAGAATGCACTTCTCTGTATCTCAGGTTGGAGTCAGCTCCGAGACCTTGGGTGTCGACTCCAAACCGTGCCAAAATCTTAGAAACTTTTTGATACGCCTTGGGGTCGGCTCCTTACCATTTGGGTGTCGACTCCAGGCTCTGAACTTTGAAATTTCTTTTTCAATCTTGATTCAAAACATTTCTTTATCCTTTTGATTGATCAAATATTTTTACGCCCTATAACACTTGTTAAATTTATTAGTAACAAAATGAATATACTGATATCTTTTATTAATCATCAAAATTAATAATTGGGTCAACACTCAACTAACTCCCCAAAATCTATCCAAATCTCATGTTTGTTACTTTTGGATAATGACCAAAACATTCTCAACTAACTTCCCAAAATCTATCCAAATCTCATGTTTGTTACTTTTGGATAATGACTGATTTGCTAACTCTTTCGTGAACTCTGATTTGGGGCTTCCTCTTGATGAAATTAATCTCCATCCATAACAATCTCCCACTTGGAGATTAATGACATCACTCTTAGATCTACCTTCTTTCTCTGTGCCGCGCTCTCCTGATCTATCTCTTGGAAAGCTTCACCAAGTTGCAACAGAGACTCAACTTGTCTCTGCTCACAACCTTGGTGAACATATCTGCAGGGTTTTTAGCTCCATCAATTTTCTCCAGCTTCAACTGCTCCTCATCCAATGCACTGCGTATGAAATGATACCTAAGCTGAATGTGCTTGGTTCTTGCATGAAATGCTGGATTCCTTGCCAAGTGAACTGCGCTCTGGCTGTCACTTCATAATGTATTACACTCGTGCTCCTTGCCGAGCTCCTCCATCAACCTCTGTAACCAGATCATCTCTTTACTAGCTTCAGTGATCGCCACATACTCAGCTTCTGTAGTTAACAATGCCACTATCTTCTGCAACTGAGATACCCAGCTCACTGCTGTATCACCGACAGTGAAAACATAACCTGTGGTGCTCCTCCCACTGTCTCTGTCACCAGAGTGATCGGCATCTACAAATCCCTGTACTTGAAGACTATCACCTCCATAGCACAAACTGTAAGTTGATGTACCCCTGAGATATCTCAATATCCACTTCACTGCATTCCAATGCTTCTTGCCTGGATTCTGCATGTACACTGACTGCTCCCACTGCTTGTGTGATATCCGGTCTTGTGCAAACCATTGCATACATTAGACTTCCCACGGCTGAGGCATATGGAACTCTAATCATCTCATCCCTTGCCTTCTAAGTTGTTGGACACAACTGCTTGCTAAGCTTGAAGTGTGCTGCCAAAGGTGTTGATATTGCCTTTGTATTCTTCATATGGAACCTCTTCAGTACCTTCTCTACATAGTCCTCCTGAGATAGCTACAACTTCCGTTGCTTCCTATCTCTGTTGATCCTCATGCCAAGAATCTACTTCGCCTCTCCCAAATCCTTCATTGAGAACTTCTTTGCCATCAGTTTCTTGGGCTCTTCTATCTTCCTCATACTGGAACCTGCTACAAGCATATCGTCTACATACAAGGATAAAATAATAAACTCATTTGTAATGTACCTCTGAAAGTATACACAATTATCTGACTGGCATATGGTGAAGCCTTTCTCTAACATGAAACTGTCAAACTTGAAGTACCATTGCCGCGGAGCCTGCTTCAGACCATACAAACTTTTCTTCAATCTGTAGACCATGTCATCCTTTCCCCTGACCTGGAAACCTTCTGGCTGGTGCATGTATAACTCCTCCTCCAAATCTCCATGAAGAAATGTTGTCTTCACATCTAACTGCTCTAGATGAAGATCCTCTACTGCTACCATGCTCAAAATCACCCTGATGGATGTCATCTTGACTACTGGGGAAAAGATCTCTTGAAATTCAATTCCCTTTTTCTATGCATAACCCTTGATAACTAACCTTGCCTTGTATCTCTTGGTACCATCGACCTCATTCTTCATCTTGTACACTCATTTGTTGAATAGAGCTTTCTTGCCAGCGGGTAACTTCATAAGATCCCAAGTCTTGTTTTGCTTTAAAGAGTCCATCTCCTCTTTCATAGCCAACTCCCACTTGACCTTAGCTTCATCCTGCATGACTTCAACAAAACATTCTGGCTCTTCAGAATCTGTGTACAAAACATAATCATTAGTAGAATACCTCTGTAATGGTAACCCTTGTGGTCCTCCTCAACTGTGGGGATACCGGCTGAGGTACCGATGTATGCATGTGGCTGTATGTTCTAACCACATCTTCCTCCTCCACATCCTCGGAGTTTTCATCTTCAGTTTGCACTCGGGTAATTTCTCCATCTCTGACAGGATCAAGTTCTATAAACTCCTGTTTCTTTTCTTTCACTGCATCCTTACTGTCTTTGTAAGTATGCTCTTCATCAAATACCACATTCTTGCTCCGAATGATCTTATTGTTCTGGAAATCCCAGAGCTTGTAGCCATACTCATCGCCACCGTATCCAATGAAAACACACTTTGTAGACTTGGAGTCTAACTTACTCATCTTCTCTTTCTCAATCAGAGAATAAGCAATGCAGCCAAATACTTTAAGAAAAGAAAGTTTTACCTGTTTTTCTGTCCAAACCTCCTCTGGAATCCCACCATCCAATGCACTGGATGGACTCCTGTTGATCAAATACACTGCGGTGTCTAGTGTTGCCGCCCAAAATATGTAGGTAGACCTGAGTCAAACCTCATACTCCTCTCTCTCTCAAGAATGGTCTTGTTCATTCTTTCTGCCACACCATTCTGCTCTGGTGTCCCTGGGACGGTCTTGATCATTCTGATTCCATGCTCTGCGCAGTGGACATCAAACTCTCTGCTGCAGTATTCACCACCGTTATCTGTCTTGAGACACTTGAGACTTGCTCCTGTATGGCTTTCACACATGACTCTTCATCTCTTGAAGATGCCAAAGACCTCAGACTTTTTCTTCATAGCAAACACCCAGACTTTCCTGCTGAAATCATCTATAAACATGACAAAGTACTTATTGCCCTCATATGATGCCACTGGTGCTGGACCCCAGACATCTGAATGAACCAACTCCAACCTTTCAGTCTTCTTCTGAGTTCTTGCTAACTGAAAACTCACTGTTTTCTGCTTACCATAGATACACTCTTCACAAAACTCTAAATTCACCTTCTTTAGCCCAGGTAGAAGCTCTCTCATGTGTAGAATATTCAAGTTCTTCTCACTAAGATGACCGAGCATCCTATGCCATAATGTAGTCATTGTACCCGTGTCTCCTGCTGCCACTGAAATTGAACTCTCACTGTTTGCCAAGAACTAGAGAGTGCCTGTCCGTTTTTCTTTGACAACAACCATAGACCCTTTACTAATTTTCACTGAGAATTGCCAAAAATGGATACATAACCCTCAACATCAAGCTGACTGATAGAAATTAGGTTTTTCTTTAACTCTGGAATATATCTGACTTGTGCAAGTCTCAATTCTCCACCTGTCACTGGCTTCAGTACAATTGTTCCTCTATCAATAATTCTGCACTGCTGTCCATTGCCAACTGTGACATGACCAAAATCTCCTTGGACAAAATCCAAAAATAGGTGTCTCTTTGAGCTGCAATGGTAAGAAACCCCTGAGTCTACAAACCACGGATCTGAGTTTGCCCCATCGGCGGCTGACAGGTGCACATCCTCAAAATTCTGCTCAATAGTACTCATAACATTTGCTTCCTGACCTTTTATCTTACTCTCTGCACTTTTTTCCTTCTTCTTACCCCAACAATCCTTGCTCATGTGACCTTTCTTCCCGCAGTTCCAACACTTCATGAGAAATCTCCCTTTGGACTTTCCTCTGCTCTTAGACTGGCCTTTCTCTGACTTCTTTCTCTCCTGTGATCTTCCTCTGGTATCCACCATGAGTGCAGTACTTGTAGAAATCCCACCACAGCCTTTCTTCTCATCTTATCATTCAATATACAACTAACTGCATCATTGAATGTAAGGATACCTGATACCGAGTTGCTGACTGTCATTACAAGATTGTCCCAACTCTCTGGCAAGGAACATAAGAAAAGAAGCGCCCTGAATGAATCATCAAAAATAACAGAGATCGACTCCAATTGATTAATCATCGAGTTGAACTCGTTCAGATGCTCCGTCACTGAACTATTCTTAGCCATCTTCAAATTGAAGAGCTTTTTCATGAGAAATATCTTGTTTGAGGTGAAAGGTTTTTCATACAGCTTTGTTAAAGCGGTCATCATATCCACGGTGGTCTTTTCCTTTGCAATATTATATGCCACTTGAGGTGTCAACGACAATCTGATCGTGACCAAGGCTTTCCTATCCAGAATCATCCAATCTGAGTCGCTCATTGAATCCGGCTTCTTTCCCTCTAATGGAAGGTAAAGATCCTTCTGATATAGATAGTCCTCAATTTGCATCCTCCACCATCCAAAATTATGACCATTGAATTTCTTGATTTTGATCTTGTCTTCTGTCATCTCTTTGTTGATTTGTTCGACCGTAATAATACAAAGAAAACCAAGCTCTGATACCAATTTGATAAAGAATACAACAAATATTCCTCTAATAAGATCGCTATTAGTATGGCTAAGCACGCAGTTGCGATATAATCAACAAAACACACAGAATAATAATAGGAACCAAATCAAAGAAAACAGTGAGAGACAAGGATTTTACATGGTTCACCCAAACTGGGCTACGTCCACGGCGGCACAAGATCTGCAAGGCTTTACTAAGAGTTGAATCAGGTACAAGCCCTTAAAAACATACTCTCTCAGAAACTCTTATGATCTCACTAAAAGATTAAAGAACCCCCTCTTTTCTCTCTCTCTCTCTCTGCAGCACACAGAGGTCCTCACCGAGCCTCCAATTTATTTCACACGTTCGTAACTCCCACAAGAGATTTTTGTGGCGAGAGGTTGCAGCTGAGATGATGCCTCAAATCCTTCTTCAAAAGCTTCCTTCGGTGACTTTGGATAATGGCCAAAACATCCTCAACTAACTCCCCAAAATCTATCCAAATCTCATGGTTGTTACTTTTGAATAATGACCAAAACATCCTCAACTAACTTCAAAATTTATCCAAATCTCATGTTTGTTACTTTTGGATAATGACTGATTTGCCAACTCCTTCGTGAACTATGATTTGGGGCTTCCTCTTGATGAAATTAATCTCCATCCATAACAGTATGTGTTAAGAGGGTCATGATCATGGAGTCAATTGGGCATCATTCCATCCAAACCTTCCTCTTATTGTTTTCGCGCTGATGATCGGCAAGTGAAATTTTAGCATGTTACCGCGGAAATCCGTTCTCCGACTCGAATGCGCTTCTGGCTTCGGATTCGGATGCCAACCTCGTTGCTCCGAGCATAACCTGCAAGATAGTCCGCACGCAGATGGTGCTGTGGGAATTGCCCTCTGCGAAGGACCCTCTGACGCCCAAGTTAATGGAGATTCACAGCAAGCAGATGTGAGAGAAGACTCTCACAGAAGAGTTCCCCTTAGGCAGGTATTCTCTCAGGAGCTCTGAGCTCAGGGGGAGCTTCAATGGAATATCCGAACCAGTGAATGAGTGTGAATAATTACGTGTAAAATTGCATACCTAAGAGATTGGAGGGCCGTAGTATTTATAGGGGATCACCTGGTTCCTTGGGCGTGTCGCGAGGGGAGGTTGAAAGCCGTTAGGATTCAGAACAGATTTGAATCAAGTTTGTTATGAGGTAGTAGAGTCTGTATTTTGTCAGTTAGAGGATCGACGGCTGGGAAAACTGGTTGATGCCTTGAGATTCAGCGATCACGTAGACCCTAGGCCACTCTTATGGGTCCTAGGCCACTTCTGGGTATGATTCCCTGCTTGGAATCTTATTCAGTTATAGTGAATTCGAACTCTTCCGCGCCGGATTCCGCAGAGGTATTTCGAATGCCTTGGTCCGGCCAGAACGAGGAATAACCTGGTTTTCGAGGTATAGAATGGCTCGGCTCGGATTGCTGAGGTATGAGGATGGTTCGGATTGTCGGGGCGACCCGACTTTGTCAAAGACGATTTGGCTTCGTCGCTTGACTGTTATGCCAGCTAGCTGGTAGGGTGTTTAGATTGGACATGATCCAATTGTCAATGTGGACGATCAATAATGCAATGATGATTTTACCCCTCATCATAGCGTATGAATGGTAAATCCTCTATGTGTCAAGATGCTGAATTGGTGATTCATATATAAAATGAATATAGTTAAAGATGATTGCCATCCTTTTTTCACGTGAATGGAAATCTACTGCTAAAGCTAGTATGAGTGTTTTGGATGGACCAAAAAATTAATATAATTTGTAATTTTGCATGGCTATGGAAGGGCAACTTATGGTCTTACAGATTCTGTTTTGGTTGCTTTAAGAGAATCAAAAATTTCTTGGAAAACTTAGAATTAGAATTTTCAATGTAGAACATAGCTGTCATATTTAATTATTTTATCCTTCCTTGCATGTTAACGATTACTATCTTCAGTTCATTTTCTACTTAATTAAACAACTGCTATGAAGACGTTTGGTTGTTGGAGCTTACGAGTTTTTCTAATCAAAGAAATGAAACATAGAAGGATCTGACCTAAGGGACCTTTTCGATTGGCAGATACAAAGGCTTGGGAATTGGATACATTGAGAGCGCACACGAGTAATGTATCCTGTGTTATGTTCCATGAGAAACGGGACATCATTGTGTCCAACTCTGAGGACAGAAGGAAAATCAAGTGTGTCTTATAATAAGAAGACATGGTTCTGTTATATTGAGTCAGGGACTGAGAACAATGTTTTTTAACTCCACGGAAAATGCTGTATTAATCTGGTCTGATGTTGACGGTGGGTCTTATGAACTCTATATCATTCCCAATCATAATGTTGGAAAAGGTGATTTTATTGAACCAAAAAGGGGAAGTTGGGGTTCAGCAGTTTTTGTTGCTTGCAATAGGTTTGCAGTCCTTGACAGGAGTAGTAATCAAACATTGGTCAAAAATCTTAAGAATGAAACTGTGAAGAAGTCTCTTCTTCCTATTGCCACTAGTGCTATCTATCATGCTGGGACAGGCAATGTATTGTGCAGGGCTGAGGATAGGATGGTCATATTCGATCTCCAACAAAGGATTATTCTTGGTGAACTTCAGACTCCTCCTGTTAAGTACGTTGTTTGGGCCAGTGACATGGAGACTGTTGCATTGCTTAGCAAGCATGCGATTGTTATTGCTAGTAAGAAACTTGAGCAACGATGCACGCTGCATGAGACTCTCCGTGTTAAAAGTGGTGCCTGGGATGAGAATGGTGCATTCATATATGCAACCCTGAACCACATCAAGTATTGCCTCCCAAATGGGGACGGTGGGATTATCAGGACACTTCCTTATATACTATAACCAAGGTTTCTGGGAACAATATCTATTGCTTGGATCGTGATGGGAAGAATAAGACCATAACAATTAATGCAACAGAGTACATGTTTAAGCTTGCCCTTCTCAGAAAAGATATGACCATGTCATGAGTATGATCAAGGGCTCAAAGCTGTGGACAGGCTGTTATTGCCTATTTGCAGCAGAAAGGGTTTCCAGAAATTGCTGTTCATTTTGTCAAAGATGAGAAAACAAGGTTTGATCTGGCTCTTGAGAGTGGAAACATCCAGATAGCTGTCGCTTCTGCAAAAGCAATAGATGAGAAAAATCACTGGTACAGATTAGGCATTGAGGCCCTTCATCAGGGAAATGCCAGTATCGTGGAATATGCATACCAGAGGACAAAGAATTTGAAAGACTTATCTTTCCTGTATGTTGTAACAGGAAATATAGAAAAGATCTCCAAAATGCTGAGGATCGCTGAGATTAAAAATGATAGGATGGGTTAGTTCGGCAATGCCTTGTATCTAAGTGATATACAGGAACGTGTCAAGATATTGGAGAATCAAAGTCATTTGCCTCTAGCATATATTACAGCTTCTGTTCATGGTCTTACAGAGGTTGCAGATTGGCTTGCAGCTGAGTTGGGTGATAATGTTCCCTCTCTGCCTGAAGGCAAGGGCTGTTTTCATCTGATGTCACCTAGTCCCCTAATGTGCAGTAGTGATTTTCCATTGTTGAGAGTCATGAGAGGAGTATTTGAAATTGGTTTGGACAATGGAAGGACTGGACATGAGGAGGAGGAGGAGGAGAAGAAGAAGCTACTGGGGCTGATTGGGGTGATGATGACTTGGAACTTGTTGATGTGTGATGCAGAATGGAGTTTTGGAAGTCAAGGATGGCAAGGCAAATGAAGAGGATGATGAGGGAGGATGGGACCTTGAAAATTTGGAGGTACCACCTGATATTGATACTCCAAAAGCTACAGGTAATGCTCACATTTTATTTGTTGCCCCTACTCCGGGAATTCCAGTGAGCCAGATCTGGATTCAGAGATCATCCCTTGCTTCAGAGCATGCAGCAGCTGGACATTTTGATAGTGTTATGCACTTGCTTAGACAACAACTAGGCACCAAAAACTTTGTTCCCTTGAAGCCATTGTTCATGGATCTACATATGGGCAGTCACACATACTTGAATGCTTTTACTTCAGCTCCTATGACATTGGTTGCTGTTGGCCTGGGTACCAAGCCAGACACCCACACAGAGTCCCATGAGACGGGACTCTTCGTATCTCTGGGACTCTTCGTATCTCTCTGTCTTATCTACTCTCGTATCTATCCTGTTCTATAAGAGAAGACCCGAGGTGTCTTCTGGGTGATAAGGCTAAGGCCTAAAGAGACAAGCTTCCCTTCCTTCTCTCCCTCACTGGCACCGTGGCTTAGGGGTGTGGACACACTGGGGACTCTGGTAGCCCTCGACGACCAATGATTCACTGCTTCTGCTGCCACCGAATCAGGTATGTTCCCTGATTTGGCCCTTCAATTGGTTTCAGAGCTACGCCAATCGTCACCGATGAGGATAGAGATTACTGGGTACAGGCTGCGGCTTGTCCTTGCTGCAGCCATGGGTGCCACAGCATGCAGCAAAGAATAAAAAAAGGAATATGGGAGGTTCCGCTATGGCCATGGGTGCTGTAGCGGACCTCGGTTTGATCAGGTTGAAGGGGAGGGTCCATTGGATCCTCGCCGGTGGCTGGGAGTTTTCTCTCTGGTCGCCGATGATCTCTTCCCCTTCTTTTCCGACTGTCGGTGGCCAGGGACAGCTTTCTCCTCCACCCTATCTCGGATCCGTTCGCATGACACAGGCCGTTCTCACGGCCTAGGGTCACCAGACCCATTCTGGCGATTAGCGTTGGTCCCGCCAGTCGTCGGAGCTTGTCCGGCTTCTTCCTCGGCCGCTGGAGGCCGGGGAAGCCTCTGCTTCCACCGAACGCACAACAGATGCAGGGTCCCTATAACCATTCTTCGGTAGCTGACGAGGCCTCGCCCACTGTCGGAGTCCCTCTCGGGGTTGTCCGCCAGGTCATCGGAGTCCGCTGGAGGACCGATGAAGCCTCGTCCGCCGCCATGATGGGTGGCAGCTATCCAAGCGTCCGAGGGACGCAGAGTCGCTGGAGCCTCTCCGGTGGCCGGCGACCCCCACTTCCTCGACGGAAGGGAGCTCCGACCTAGCCATCGAAGGACCAAGATGGCCCTACGCCGCCATCGCACGTGCGGCGGGCGCAAAACAAACTCACGAGTTTACTGGTGGCACCATCCATAAATTTGACAAAGTTCCAGGGGCATTGTGGTTATTTCATAATTCAAATAAAGTCAAAAAAAATTCAAGGATAAATGGTATGTTGATGTGGTGAGCCATGTGTCAAGCCACGTCATGTAGGCTCGGACACATGGCCGTCTGTGCGTCTGCCACATGTCGAACATGTGCCATGCTGATGCATATGGCTGGCTGATGTGGCAACTTAATAGTGGTCAACGTGTCGAGCCCTGTTGATGTTAGTTCCAATGGATCTGTGAGGAAAAGGGGATACACAGACAGCTTACCATTCCTAGGACACCACAACAGAATGGTGTTGTTGAGCGTCGAAACAGGACTTTAATAGACATGGTTAGGTCAATGATGGCGCAAGCAAATCTTTCAATCAGTTTCTGGAAAGATGCGCTGTTAACTACTGCATATATCCTTAACTGTGTACCTAGTAAAATGGTACCCTCTATTCCATATGAGCTATGGTATGGTGTGCGACCCTCTGTGGATCATTTGCATCTCTGGGGCTCAATATGATATGTTCATAACACCTCCCATAAGTTGGGAATGCTGGGTCCTAAAGCCAGCAAAAAGATATTCATCAGGTACCCTAAGAATTCAAAGGGTTACGTGATGTACGGTGCACATCCTGATGGAGGGTTGACTGAAGTGGAGTTCAGAGACGTGGAGTTTATAGAGAATAAATGCTCGAGCATTAGTAAACTTAGAAAGGACCTATCCCTATATGAGTTACAGGAGGACCTTCCTACTATCTCCGGTGAGGGGGGATTTTTGACTTGTCTCAGAGATCGCCACAGATAGTGAGAATGCTAGGCTTAGTTGGAGTGCCGCACCAGACAGTGGGAGCGCACAAGTTGAGCCTAGTGGGAGCTCACTTGAAAGCTCACCCATGAGGGTTGATGCACCACCAGAGAGTGATCATCATGGTCCAGATCCGCTGTTATGAAGAAGCAAACATGGTCATATTCTACGACGATATTTTGGGATTGAAGGAAATGTATTTCTCTGCACTTCATTGGATCTAGATGAACTTACTTCTATTGAAGAGGTGCTCGCTTCATCTGCTCATAGTGAGTGGCTAGCTGCTATGAAAGATGAGATGGTATCAATGGCCAAGAATCATGTGTGGGACTCGACAGACCTTCTGCCTGGGCATAAATCTATAGGAAATAAGTGGGTTCTAAAGATAAAGCGCAAGGCTGATGGGTCAATTAAAAAGTACAAGGCTCATCTTATGTTGAAGAGCTATACCCAGATGGAGGGTGTAGACTATGAGAAAATATTTTCTTCTATGGTGAGATTTGTCTCTATTCATTTGATCCTAGCTATAGTAGCCCATTTAGATTTAGAGCTACATCAAATGGATGTTAAGACAATATTTCTTAGTGGAAGCCTGGATGAAGAGATCTATATAGATCAACCTTTGGACTTTGTGATCAAAGGATAGGAGGACAAAGTGTGCCGCCTTAGAAGATCCATATATGGTCTCAAGCAATCATCTAGGTAATGGTACCTCAAGTTTCATGAAGCCATTACATCAATTGGCTTAAATAGGACTGAGGACCACTGTGTGTACATTAAGAAATTAGACGATGGGATTCTGATTTTGGTGCTATATGTGGATGACATCCTAATAGCTGAGAGTTCTATAAGGGTGATCAATGCTACTAAGGAGTGGTTGTCCTCTGTCTTTGAGATGAAGGACATAGATGAGGCAAATTTTGTGCTTGGAGTGAGGAACCTAAAGAATCATGCTAAGAAGTTTCTTGGTTTGTCTCAAGAAATATATATTGAGAAAATCTTAGAACGATTTCGAATGCACTATTCTAAATCCGTTGATATTCCAATAGAGAAGGATTGTACTTTAAGCATCGACCAATGCCCTAGAACTAATGAGGAGAGAGAAAAGATGAGCAGGATCCCCTATGCTAGTGCAGTAGGAAGCTTGATGTACATTATGTTGTGTACTCATCCTGATATTTGCTTTGTAGTCGGCTTGGTTAGCCAATACCAAAGTAATCCAGGACTTGCTCATTGGGTTGCAGTTAAAAAGATTTTTCGTTACCTTCATGGCACTGCCAATCTCTCACCCTATACTATCAGGGTAAAGATTTGAGATTAAATGGGTTTTTGTGACTCTAATTGGGCTAGCATAGATCCACCACAGGATATGTGTTCATCTTTGAAGGTGGAGCTGTTACTTGGTGCAGTAAAAAATAAAGCTGCACCGCCCTGTCTACTATGAAAGCCGAATATATTGCTTGTTTGGCTATTGTCTAGGAGGTCATGTGGCTGAGGAGGTTCTTGAGGCGACTTGAGATATCAGCTAATGCATATGAGGCTATTCAAATCAGTTCTTATAGTATGAAAGCATTACAATATGCTAAGGATCCTAAGTACCATGGAAGGACCAAGCATATTAACATCAGATATCACTTTATTTGGAACATGGTCAAGCAAGGAGAAGTTATCCTAAAGCATATCTCCATTGGCAGGATGCTAGCTAATCCTCTGACAAAGCCCATTCTTAAGGATGTGTTCCAAGCTCATGTGAGGAGTTTAGGTCTGTATAAAGTGTGATAGACCGAGATATATTTCAGACTTATGTATGAGTTTGTGTCTGTTTTTTTTTTTTATCAGACAGAGATTGTATGGACATCATGACTATGTGTTAAAGTTATAAAATTTATTTTTATTATTATGGTGAGTTCATATTTACAGGCACATATGTGTATAAATATCACAGGCTTAGATCAGCCTACTCACATAGGTGATTGCCTTGACACTTTTGTAGTAGGCAGGATAAGACTAAAGTAGCCATTATAGATGCTTGAGTAGCAATGCATGAGTTGTAGATTGCATAAGTTGCAAAATGGGCTACATAAATTATAATAAAAAAGATTACAATCAAAGTTGCCTCGGTTTTGGACTGAGATGAGACTCAGAAGAGTCGAGTATGAAGAATATACATGCATGAGCGATGTAATTCATAATGTGTCCATAGATCCGTACTAAGCCTGTTGTAGCCGAACTAGGAGCATTGATGTGTGCTCGAGTCAGACAACTTTGTAATGCATGGACTTGTTTGTATGGTGTTTAAGTATGACATGGCCCATTGAGTGGGAGCTCCATCGTAGCATGTATTTGTTGCATGTGCTAAAGTCAATCATATAAGGGGTAACGCGATATATTCCCTCTTCGTTACCGTGTAAGCCTTACAACTATGTAGTGTCCTTGGACTTGAACCTATATCATGAAGTTGGAGTTCAGAATGACTTCCTTAGCCTTATCCTCCAAGGTCATGGAATTAATACAGCCACATGAGACAATCAAGGAAGATCATTCACGACCACACCTTATGTTTGTGATCCATTGCCCAGGCAATTATGTATATGAGTTGCATATGATTATGGATACAAACATTTTGACTTTGTGTTTTTTCAAGTGCTGCTCAGGAATGATCTCTTGAGGGATTGAGAGTACTTGATTAAGTGTGATCGGATTATCTAGGACACAGACAGGATTGGATTGTATTCCTGTTCGCTGCGTTAGTTATTTATTAACTTAATCCAGTATATCCACTATGTGTCAGTGTGTGTGAGTTTTATCAGGTCGCACACCCCACCGCACTGCAAGTTGAGAATGTTGAGGTTATAAAATATTGTTCCTATGTGGACAAGTGGATGATTATTGGCCTGGGTGCCAAGTCAGACACCCATACAGAGTCCCATGAGATAGGATTCTTCGTATCTCTAAGACTCTTCATATCCCTCTGCCTTATCCGCTCTCGTATCTATCCCGTTCTATAAGAGAAGACCCAAGGTGTCTTCTGGGTGATAAGGCTAGAGCCTAAAGAAACAAGCTTCCCTTCCTTCTCTCCCTCATCGGCATCGCAGCTTAGGGGTGTGGACACACTGGAAACTCTAGTAGCCCTCAATGATCCGTTGCTTCCGCTACCGCCGAATTGAGGTATGTTCCCTGATTTCGGGCCTTCAGTTGCCATTAAGAAGAGCTGGAGTGAGTCTGCCGGTGCTAATGTAAGGGGACCTCTAGCACTTGTGCAAACCACCTTAACTAAATAAAAAATAAAAAAATGGCGCTGTACAGGCGGCATGGCAAATCCTGTGTGAGCACAGGTGTTTGGCCCTTCCCTCGCCACGACAAAGGGGGCCATGCTGGCCTCCTTCCACCCCTCACCGCCACGCCACCACCTCTACCGGTAGGCTCTCACCTCCACTGCCACCTAGAGAAAGAGAGGAAGAGAGAGAGAGGAAAGGGAAGTGAGACAGAGATGGGGTGGGGGGATGTCCTGGCCGCACCATGGCTGGGCCATGTCGTAGCTATGCCCAGGGCCACCGGCGTCCCTCCTCCAATGCATGAGGAGAGAGAGAGAGAGGGTGGTGCCGCCGCTGCCGAGCAGCAACCGACATTGGGCCTGTCGTCAACGGCCGACCAGGCAGCCCCAAGGGGGGGCCAACGTCGGCCCTTGGCAGCCGGTTCCTTCCCCTGGTTAATGTAAACTGGGGGCTGAAACAGAGAAAAGGGTTGGGCTTTGGTTCAGTCCAGCCCAGTCAGCCTGTTTGGGCCCAATTTTTGGGTCTCAAATTGGGCCGGACCCAATAAAAGAAGAGTGTAGTCTGGAATCTGGATCAGCTTTGATCCTAGTTTCTTGAAAAAATTTTATTTTTCTATTTGGGCTCACTTATTTGAAGATATTTAAACTCCAAGTTGGGTCCAGGATGAGGCTAGATAGAGTATAAGAGTCATGACTTTGGAGATTAAAATTTTAGAAAATTATATTGTAGGTACTCAGGAGCTCAATAGCTAATTTGCATCCTTAGACTAGCGTTAGAAGATAAGTAAGCCATTTATTATAGTTTTTATGAATTATTAAAAATATGTAAATTATGAATTCAAATGCTATATAGTTTTACATAGTATATTATTTGAAAAAAATGAATTTGATACTCCATACATGCAAATGACCCATTTTACATGATTATTTAAAATTGCTAATCTCAGTGTATTATATGAAACTAAAAAATAAATTTAGTACCTCATACATGCAAATGATTGTTTTATATGGTTATTTGAATGTGTTAATTTCTACAAAATTATTTGGTACCCTTACATGCAAATGATTATTGGGCATGATAATTTTTAGAATTGTTAAATTATGTAAATTATTTGTTACCTATACATGCAAATGATTACTTAACATAGTATTTGAAATTGGTAAAAGTTTTATATAAGTGTACATGTATATTTTGACATGTTCAAACCACTGTATATGTGAAAAGTATATTGATTGTGTTTTTGCAACAATACATAATGATGTTTTGTGAATATACTATATGTGTTACCGCGATCCACTATGACAATACATGATATGATATGATATGCTACATGACTTCGAAACCCACCCCACGGGGGTTATATGTGGGAGACACCAAGGAGGTGTTATGTTGACTCTGGGACCAAACTCCATAGGGGTGTATGTAGAGGACACATCCATGGGATGTTCTGTGACACGATATGATATGTGACATGAGTCTGGGACCCACCCTCTACAGGAGTTATATACAAGGAATACACCCAAGGGGTGTTCTGTTGACACCAGAACCCTTCCTTCATAGGGAACGTATATTGTTCTAGTACTATTATGAGGGCTTCTGTGGATGTAGTGTATGACCGTGGAACATTGGTATAAAATGAACTTTACATATTGATTACAGTGGCACAGTGGATTTGATTTTGAACCAGTATTTTGAAATGTTACATAGCATCTGCTTCCAAAATTATTTGAGCATATAATATGCATGATTCGATAACATGATGAAATATATTTGAAATTTTGAAAGCTTAGCATGTAATTTTACATATGAAAATCTGATTTATTAAAAATTTAAAAATAATTATTGATATGGCCGATCGGGTCAAGGAACACGCGAGCCAATTCCTTGGCGATTGGGCTCAACACGGCCTACTCCAACTTCCGTGTCGGCTGCGGCCCATCTCGACCTCCGCATCGGCCATGGTCCACCTCGACCTCCGCATCGGCCACGGCCCACCTCGACCTCCATGTCGGCCGCAGCTAGTCTAGGCCTTGGTCACGATGTCGGCGTCGGCCACGGTCCATCTCGACCTCTGTGTCGATCGCAGCCAGTCTAGGCCTTGGTCACGGTGTCGGCGTTGGCCACAGCTTATCTCGACTTTGGCGTCAGCCACGGCCCACCTCAACCTCCATGTCGGCCGTAGCCAGTCTAGGCTTTGGTCACGGTATCGGCGTCGGCTTCGATGTCAGCCCCGGCATCGGCTTCGGTGTCGGCGTCGGCATCGGTCTCGGCATCGGCCTCCGGCGGCAACCATCCACGTTCGAGCTACGTGGTCCACTTCCCTCGACAAGGGTGGACCACGTCACCACGAGCACGCCCGGCTACACGCGCGGTGGACGTGCTTCCTCATGGCACCGCTAACAACGGGCGTGGCCCCACGATCAGTCCCATGACCCATACTTTGTGGCACGTTGAAGATCAGAAATTAACAACTGTCTGAAGGAGACTTGACCACGATGGACGGAGGGTAAGAGGGATTCTCTAACATGTATAAAAGGCCTTCATCCCTTAAGGTAGGGGGCTCAAGCTCTATCCAATCTTTACAACGATATCCATTCCTGTTCCCCAAAACACTAACTTGGGCGTCGGAGGGTCCCCGCCAGAGTCACCAGTCCGAGACTTTCTTTGCAGGTTCTTGAGTGAAGGAAGAATTCTCGCCGTTCCCTCAAAGGCCCACAAGAATTTCTACCCACCTAACGCTCATTAAAGGTGATTTGGCGGCAACAGATTGGCGCGCCATGAAAGGGGGAGAGCGTGAGTAGCAAGGCATGTAGGGGAGAAAGTGACCAAGCTCTCACTCCCTCCTTACTCGAAGAAAGATGGTGGTGACTCGCGCTCAAGAAGCTTCCACCAGCCTGGCTGGGGGCAGCCAGCGAGGCCGGAGGCCCTCCCGCCAATTCATCCCTCACCACCATGCCAAGGTGATAGGGTCACCGCCCTTGCTCAGGAGGTGCGGTCCCTTGCTGCGGTGATTTGGGAACTCCAACAACAGTCGGTGGCCGCTCAACCTCTGCCGCCACCCCACTCCTTGGAAGAAGTTGCAGTGTAGCCCAGCTAACAATCCACCCGTGGAGGACAATCCCGACGGAAGGCTCACTGCCATCGGGACGTTCCCACCAGAAGGAGATCTCCTGACAGTCCCTCTCCTCGGTGATCCCGGGACAAGGCCCCGGGGAAGGGTATAGCCCGTTGACACTGCCAGTCCTCCCATTCCCTATCTACCTCATCAGGAGAGGAGTCCACAGGCGAGAGGATCCACCTCCGCACAGAAAGGCGACGGGAGGAGCGCTACCGACATTTAGAGGAGCTCGGCCAACGACTGACCGATCAGTCGAAGGCAAAATATGGCAGTCGCCCCCACTGACAAGGCAGATCATGGAAGAACCTGTCCCTTCCCAATTTCGCCTTCCTCAGCTGGATCCTTATGACAGCACTACCGATCCCCTAGATTACTTGGAAAGCTATAAGGTGCACATGCAGTCCAGGGAGCATCGGACGCTCTTCTATGCATTGCTTTCCCAGCCACCCTACGAAAGGTTGCGAGGGCTTGGTATTTCCGTCTACCTCCTCGTAGTATCAGTTCATTCAGACAGCTGGAGAAAGCTTTTCTCGCTCACTTTGACACAAGCCGACTGATCCCTCGGGTGGCAGACAGCCTCTTTGCCATCCGACAGAAGAGTGGGGAGACTCTTCGGGACTTCGTTGCCTGCTTCAAGGAGGCGGCGATGGAGGTTTACCATCTTGACGACTCGGTGGCCACCTTGGCCTTGAAGCGTGGGCTCCTCCCTTCCCGCTTCGTGTATTCATTAGACAAGAAGCCCCCGAGCTTGTACGCTGAGTTGCTGAGTTGAGCTCAGAAATATATTCGTGCTGATGAGGCCGACTCCTCTCGGGGGAAACTGAAGAAGGCCCCAGCAAAAAGCAAGTTCGATCAGAGTCTGGAGGGCCTCACACCAAGAAGCCTGAGCCACCCCGTCAGGCAAACAGTCGGCCATGGACTTTCGCCCCCGTAGGTGAACGTTACACCCCTCTGTTAGCCCCGATCTTCCACATTCTTATGGAAATCAAGGGTGAGCCCTATCTCAAACGCCCCGCGCCCCTAAAGCCTGGAGTTCCTCGCAACAAGAACCTGTATTGTCGTTTCCATCGAGATCATGGCCACGACACAGAAGACTGCCGATAGCTGAAGAAGGCCATAGAGGAGCTCATCCAGCAAGGGCACCTCGGTCAGTTTGTCCGGAGAGGAAATCCAGTGGCACCAGGCCCTTCGGCACCACCCACTCAGCAAGCCAATGTTGACAATACCCCGACTGGGAAAACTGTGGCAATGATCTCCTGGGGAGCGGGGGGCACCTCAAAAAGACATCGGGGGGGGGGGGAGGGGGGGGAGCGAGATAACATTGTAATTCCTTTCTCTGAAAGAGATTTAGAGGGGGTAGATAACCCGAATGATGAAAGCGTCGTTGTATCCATGACAATTGCTAAACATCCTGTAAAGAGAATATTAGTTGATAGTGGAAGCTCGGCCGATATTCTGATGTATGACGCATTTGTTTGTATAAACTTGCTTTTGGATTCTCTTCGGCCAGTAGCGACGCCCCTCGTTGGCTTCACCGGAGATGCGGTGAAAGTTGAGAGAGAAATTGCTCTTCCCGTCATGGCTGGAACTTCACCCCACCAGAGCACGATCTTCATAAAGTTCCTGGTGGTGAGAGTTCCTCTTGCATATAACGCTATTCTTGGCCGGCCAGGTTTAAATCTGTTGGATGCCATTATCTCGACAAAGAGGTTGCTGGTCAGGTTCCCCACTCATCACGAAATCGGGGAAATGTGGGCGAAAGAAGCCCGGTGTCCCTCTGCTACCACACGACCCCTAGCCTTTAGTATGTAATTCCCTCGCCGACTTCTGAATTGACGGATCCGAGAGAGGCCGAGAAGAGGGGGGAACCGACGGGACATCTGTTGACTTTTCCCTTACGAGAGGACCCCACGAGAACCATCCAGATCGGGGCCTCTCTCTCTGAGGAGGAAAGGAGTCGGCTCCTCGAGTTCCTCCGAGCCAACGCCGATATTTTTGCATGGGCACCGACCGACATGCCAAGTATACCATCCGAGGTAATTACTCATAAACTCAACATCAAATCTAATTGCAGGGCTGTCCGGCAAAAGAAGAGAAGCTTCGCCCCCGAGCACCAGAAAGCTGTTGACGAGGAGGTCCGTAAACTGATCGCCGCCGGCCACATTCGGGAGGTCTATTATCCGATTGGCTGGCCAACGTAGTGATGGTACGAAAAGCCAATGGAAGCTGGAGGATGTGTGTCGACTTCACTGATCTCAACAAAGCCTGCCCCAAGGACAGTTTTTCGCTCCCCAGGATCGATCAGTTAGTGGATACCACTTTCGGTCACGAGACTCTAGCTTTATGGATGCATTCTCGGGATACAACCAGATCAGAATGGAGCCTTCAGATGAAGAAGCCACCTCCTTCATGACCGAAAAGGGGATTTACTGCTATAAAGTCATGCCCTTCGGGTTGAAAAACGTTGGGGCTACGTACCAAAGATTGATGAATAAGGTCTTCAAGGGTCAAATCGGGCGCAACATGGAAGTATATGTAGATGACATGCTGACCAAAAGCATCTGAGTTGGCGACCACCTATCTGATCTAATGGAGACCTTCAGCAACCTTCGTCGGTTTTAGATGAGGCTGAATCCCCAGAAATGTGTCTTCGGAGTTGCAGCAGGCAAATTCCTAGGATTCGTGGTGACACAACGAGGAATAGAGGCGAACCCGGACAAGATCCAAGCTATCCTAGATATGAGGCCGCCAGTGAATAAAAAGGAAATCCAGCGCCTGACCGGAAGACTAGCAGCTCTGAGCCGCTTCCTATCTAGATCGGCTGAGCGAGCTCCCCTTCTTCAAAGCCTTGCGAAAAGTCAACACCTTCGAATGGACGGATGATTGCCAAAAGGCCTTTGAGGAGCTGAAGAATTTCCTATCGACTCCGCGCTACTGTCGAAACCGATGGAGGGAGAAAACCTCTTTTTGTACCTGGCCGCTTCTCAGGAGGTGTCAGTTCGGTCCTCGTCCGGATAGACACTGAAGGATCGCAGAAGCCATATTACACCAGCAAAGTGCTCCATGACGCGGAGACCAGGTACACCAAAACCGAAAAAATTATTTTTGCACTAATAGTGTCGGCTCAACGTCTCAGGCCTTATTTCCAAGCCCACTCAATCATAGTGCTGACGGATCAGCCCCTGAGGACAATCTTATCCCGCCCTGATACCTCGGTCGGCTGGCAAAGTGGGCACTCAAGTTGGAGAATTCGACCTGACCTTCGAACCAAGGTCAGTATGAAATCCCAAGTTTTGGCGGATTTCCTGGTTGAGTGCACCTGGACGATGAGCAGACCAGGGAAGCCCCGACGAAACCCCCGGAAGCGTCGACCACGGATGCGAGGAAGGATTGGATCCTTCATGTGGACGGGGCATCAAACTCTCAAGGGAGCGGTGCCGGGATCATTCTCGCCGGTCCCGACAGTGTAATGATTGAGTATGCCCTTCGTTTCCTCTTTCCCGCCACGAACAATCAAGCCGAGTATGAAGCCTTGTTGGCAGGGATGAGGCTCGCCAAGAACTTAAAGTGGAGCGTCTCAGAGCATATACCGACTCCCAACTCATCTCGGGGCAAATCACGGGGAGTATGAAGCTCGGGATCCTATCATGTCCCGATATTTGGACAAGGTCCAGTCGGAGTCCCTTCCCTTCGCCCATTTAGTGTCAGCTATGTTCCCCGGGAAGAGAGACGCGTTGTCCCGCCTGGCCACCTCGGCCGATGAAACTTTGGGGAGGACTTACGTAGAGCATTTGCTAGTCCCGAGCATCGAGGCGGCGGAGGAGGCCCTGCCAGTTGAACAGAAGCCTTCTTGGATGGACGCCTATGTCCAATATCTCACTGATGGTGTCCTCCCAAGGACCCTTCCAAGGCCAAACTCCTCAAGTGGCGAGCCTCCAAGTTCCTAATAATGGATGGACGCTGTATCGGAGGTCCTTCTCGTATCCCCTCCTCAAGTGTGTCGGTCCCGCTGAGGCCGATTACATCCTCCATGAAATTCATGAAGGCGCATGTGGGAACCATCTGGGGGGCAGAGCCCTAGCATATAAGGCCCTCCGTCAAGGCTATTATTGGCTGACCATGCGGGAAGACGCTGCCGAATTGGTGCAAAAATGCGACAGCTGCCAACGTCACGCCAACATCCAGCGGCAGCCCACTTCTCACTTGAATCCCATCTCTGCTCCATGGCCCTTCGCCCAATGGGGGATGGACATTTTGGGACCATTTCCTCAGCCTCCGGTCAACGGAGATTTTTGCTAGTCGCTATCGACCACTTCACCAAATGGGTGGAGGCCGAAGCTCTAGCCAAAATAACCGAAGCTAGAGTGAGAGCTTTCTTTTGGAAGTCCATAATCTGCCATTTTGGACTTCCCAACACTCTCATCACAGATAACGACAGTTTGATAACGCCCCCTTCAGAGAATTTTGTAATGAATTAGGAATCACTCAGAGATTCACCTCTGTCGGACACCCACAGACCAACGGAGCGGCTGAAGCAATTAATCGTACAATTCTACAAGGGCTTCGGACACGGCTTGACGACTTTAAAGGAAGGTGGGTGGAGGAGCTTCCCCAGGTCCTGTGGGCCTATCATACGACCCCGAGAAATCCCACCGGTGAAACCCCGTTCAGTCTGGTTTTTGGATCGAGGCCGTCATTCATGTGGAAATCGGGGTCCCCAGTCCTCGAGTGGAAGCCTACAATGAAGAAGACAACTCGGCCCAACTGAGGGCCAATTTGGATCTCATCGAGGAGACGCACGACCGAGCACGGATCAAGATGGCCGCTTATCGACAAAGGGCGGCAAAGTATTACAACGCCCGCGTTAGACCCCGGACGTTCCGTCCCTGGGACCTGGTCCTCCGGAGGGCTGAGATTTCGAGGCCGATGGAGGGAGGGAAGTTATCACCTAATTGGGAGGGGCCCTACCGGGTTGCAAGGCCCTTCCCCGAGGAGCTTACCGACTCGAGGAACTCGGCGGGAGGCCACTCCCACGAACTTGGAATTCCGACAACCTTCGCCGGTACTACCAGTGACGTGCTCAACTGAATGGTTGTAGGTTCGGATACTCCACTCCTTCAAATTATTTAAATGAAAATGCACTTCTCACGCATCATTTTGCATTACCTCTTTGTCCTATGATCATATCATTAAAGCCTGACTCCCGTGTCGGCACAAAAGGTCGGCACAAAAGCCCGACTCCCGTGTCGGCACAAAGCCCGACTCCCGTCGGCACCAAAGCCCGACTCCCACGTCGGCGCAAAAGCCCGACTCCCGCGTTGGCACCAAAACCCGACTCCCGCGTCGGCACCAAAGCCCGACTACTGTGTCGGCACCAAAACCCGACTCCCGCGTCGGCACAAAAGCCCGACTCCGCGTCGGCACCAAAACTCAACTCCCGCGTCGACACCAAAGCCCGACTCCTGCCCTGCACAGAACCCAAATTCCAGTATTACACCCTGAACCCGACCATGACACCTTCAGATCACCCCTACACACTGGGCCCGGTTGTGATGCCCCCAGATCACCGCTCTTCGGGGTCAAGAGGGTCCCTGGCACGGAATCGGATCACTCCCACGGTATCGCTCCAAATGCCTATCGACGGATGGCGCATGAAACATGCTGGCGAGGCCACATCACAGGGTCTCTCAATAAAACAATGCCAAAAGATTGGAATCACAAGGCCGTTTAGCTTGTAGCAGCCTGACATCGATGGTCAAGAATCAACGCATACTAATCCCAGAGCGTCCCTACTTAGACTATAAGAGGCCTCGTTCTGGCCGGACTGGTGTGATTCTATGCAAATCCTACGAACGCGAATAGACCACGATGAGCTAGTGGCTTGGCAAGCTGGGCATCGATAGCGTAAAAAGAAGAGTAGGGGGGTCGACAATTCTAATACAAAAGTCAAAGGGTGTTCTCTTTTCATGGATCAGCTAAACTTTTACAAAATGCCGACCATAGTCGGACTTGGATACATTGCAAAAAAAAAAAAAGATCCAAAACCACAGGCGGGGCTTCATTCCTTCGCTGGAGCGGTGTCGGTTAGGGGGTGGTATCATCGGCCGGAGCGGAACCCTGGTGGACATCTTCACCCTCGAGGTCTCCTTCTTCGGGTTCTAAATCTTTAAGGCCTTCGACACCAAAGACTTTCATGGCCTTATCTCGGCAGCAATGAAAACCCTGAAGATAGGCGTCGGCTCCCGCTTCGGCCACCTCCTCAATGAAGATCGAGGAATTCCTGTAGTTCTCCACAGCTTTCTTCCCCGCCTCGGCCACCTCATTGGCAAAGGCTGGAGAGTTCGGTAGTTCTCCACTGCTTTCTTCCCGCCTCGGCCACCTCATTGGCAAAGACTAGAGAGTTCCGGTAGTTTTCCATGGCTTTCCCCGCCACCTCAGCCATGTTCTCCACAGCGGCCCGAGCCACCGTTTCGGCCTCGGCTGCCCTCTTATCGGCGGCTTTCACTGCCTCCGCGGCCTCAGCAGTTTTGATGTCAGCCAGGTAGGCCACTTCCTCAGCGATTTCCATTTTCTCCTCGGAGGATCTCAGCTTGGATTTTGCCACTTCGATTGGGTCTTGACGTCGGCCAATTCCGCCTCGGCGGCCATCAACTTCCCCTCAGCGGTGAGAGCGCGCTCGAGGGCCTTGCGCATCTGTTGTTGCGCTGCTATCGTTTTGGCCTGCGCTTGGGACCGACTATTTCGAGCCTCTCCGCTTCTCCAGCCTGAGTCAGCTTGAGAGCGTCTTCAGCTTTCGTAGCTCGATCTCGGTACTCAAAGGCTTCTCGTCGGTAGCGATCGAGTCGACGCTCCCCGCTGGCGACAAGGGCTTGGGTATGGTTGAAGATGTTTACCATACATCCAGGCCAATGTCAGTTACCTAAAGTAGGTACATGGAAAACAAACAGGATTAGAAGGTAAACGGCTGCTTACCGGAGCATGGCCGTCTGACCATCTTTGAAGAGGATTCGGGAGTTGGTCCAGATTATCTCCTCCCGAATCGCAGGGTAGATGCCGCTGACAGCAGCTTCTCGGCGAGGTGGGAGTGGTTCATAAGAGACGGCCGCGAGGAAACCGGTCCCATCCTGTCCCCTATGGGCTCGGATGCGGCGTTGCGGCCTCGTAGCTAACGACGGCCTTCTGCCTCTTATCAACCGATGCCTCTCTACTGGCCTGAGGATCATCCCTCGGGGCCGGCCCGGTAGTCGATGGATCCGGCGCTCGGTCGACTGACTGGCATGAGCCCTTGACTCCTCGGGCAGCGTACCCACAGTCTGGTCAGCAGACTCCGATGGGGGCAGCGGTGCGGAGATCGCCACGGCGGCAGCGGAGTAGGCGACCGTCGTGGAGGCCGTGGCGATGATTGCACAGGAGATCGACAAGGAGGGGGCGATGGAGTAGGAAGCTTGGGGACGTCCCGGGGGGCAGGTGGCGATTGGATCGAGGCCTTTTTCTCGACCCCTCAGCTCCATCATTTTGCCCTCTTCTCTTCTTAAGGGCAGCTTTGTGAAAGGCCCCGGCCGGGATGTTGATCTTCATAGCTGCACGAAAACAAATGTGCTATAAAAAAAAAAAGAGAGAGAAAAGAAAAGAAAAGAGAGAAGGGATCGAAAGGAAAATGTCATCTTTAAAGAGGCCCTCACCGTCATCAGGGGCGATGCCGGCGTGTCGGAGGTTGTCCTCCGACAAAATCTCTCGGTATGATGGGAGTTCATTTGCCAGGAGAAGATTGAAGGCTTCTTGATCTCTCGGTACTACCGAGATGTTCTTGTTAGCCTCAGTATTGGGTGTACCCCATTCCCTCCTTATCCCCTCCACTTCGGCGAAGAAGAACCGGGATTTCACCCCTTTATGGACAAAGGGAGACCTAACCTAAGGGCCCTACCCGGCCAGGGGGCAAATAGCCACAGCCGGATTGAGCCCGAATGGTATACAGGCTGCAAAAGAGGGAAACGTTACTCGGGAGACCTTGGAGGCGAGTCAACACCAAGAAGGCACAAATGGCCCTGATGGAATTGGGGACTAGTTGAGCTGGGACAACTCGTATCTATTGAGGAGATTGATGATGAAAGGGTGAAGAGGAAGACGAAGACCGGCCTTAAAAAATTCCTCATAAAGGGCTATCCCCCGAGGGGAGAGGTTACCCTGTCGTTGGGGCCCGGTGCGATCAGTCGCACCTCTTTGGGTATTTTATAGGCTGCCCTAAAGGACGCAAGGTCAACGGAAGTGACAGTGGAGGCGGTCCCCTCAGGGGAACCGCTGCTCGCCCTGGAAGACAGAGCTGCCCTAGGAGGTGGGGTTACAGCTGCTGATGGGCTCCTAACAGCCGGTTCCTTGGCCATGGCCCTAGGGGTCGGAGAGGTATGGTTTGTGGAAGATCGAGAGGACGAATAAGAAGAAGATGACTGTGAAGGCATGGGGAACTAACCTGGACAGAGAGGAAGAAGGAGTTGGAAGAGCTCTTAAGCTGGAAGGGGAAGAGGCTCTGCACGGTAGGTGAAATCGAAGCTAGGGCACATCCTTGCTTATAAAATTTTTATCGGCATCTTCAAAATCGTCCCGCCCGATGCACATGCCACGCGGATGCTATCCATTGAGGAGGACTCTGAGACGACGCTCCGGACGCGCGATAGATGGGACCCCCGACCAATCAGAATGTATCGATGCCAGTGATTTGATGGCTTAATGATGATCGCCGATATCTTGGGGATCCCAGACTGCTCCCTGACCTTGAGGCGAATCCAACGGTTAGGATGCGCAGATGACGATGCCCCTTTCGCTTGGATGGTGACACCAGCTCAGGGATGGGAGGCATCTGATATGGCCGATCGGGTCAAGGAACACGCGAGCCAATTCCTTAGCGATTGGGCTCAACACGGCCTACTCCGACTTCCGTGTCGGCTGTGGCCCATCTCGACCTCCACATCGGCCATGGCCCACCTCGACCTCCGCATCGGTCACAGTCCACCTCGACCTTCGTGTCGGCCGCAGCCAGTCTAGGCCTTAGTCATGGTGTCGACGTCGGCCACGGTCCATCTCGACCTCCGTGTCGGCCGCAGCCAGTCTAGGCCTTGGTCACAGTGTCGGTATCGGCCACGGCCCATCTCGACTTCCGCGTCGGCCATGGCCCACCTCGACCTCCATGTCGGCTACAGCCAGTCTAGGCCTTGGTCACGGTATCGGCGTCGGCTTCGGTGTCAGCCCCGGCATCGGCTTCGGTGTCGGCGTCGGCATCGGTCTCGGTGTCGGCCTCCGGTGGCAACCATCCACGTTTGAGCTACGTGGTCCACTTCCCTCGAGAAGGGCGAACCACGTCACCACGAGCACGCCCGGCTACACGCGCGGTGGACGTGCTTCCTCATGGCGCCGCTAACAATGGGCGTGGCCCCACGATCAGTCCCATGACCCGTACTTTATGGCATGTTGAAGACCAGAAATTAACAACCGTCTAAAGGGACTTGACCACGACGGACGGAGGGTAAGAGGGATTCTCTAACAGGTATAAAAGGCATCCAGCCCTTAAGGTAGGGGGCTCAAGCTCTATCCAATCTTTACAACGATATCCATTCATATTCCCCAAAACACTAACTTGGGCGTCGAAGGGTTCCCGCCGGAGTCACCGGTCCGGGACTTTCTTTGCAGGTTCTCGAGTGAAGGTAGAATTCTCGCCGTTCCCTAAAAGGCCCGCAAGAATTTCTACCCACTTGATGCTCATTAAAGGTGATTTGGCAGCAATAATTATATTATTATAGTAGGCCTACTTATTGAGTATGAGCTCATTTAAATCTCATAGTTTTTTTCAGAGCCACTTAATTGAAGAGGCAAATTTTGGGATAGTTTGAAGCTTCCTTTAGTGTGTAGACAGATCAATTTATATCACATATAACTCCAAACATTTTGTGTTTTGGCATATAGATCAAACCTTATTTAATATGACTTGTATTAAGATTATTGGCTTTTGAATGCCATATATTTATTATCTGTTCTTATATTATTTGTTACGTTATTGGAGGTCTTGCATGACTGGCATGCGATGTGTTGCCATCCTTGGATCCACCACCATCGGTCTCAGGCATGACAACTTGTGTATAAACTATCTCAGCTGGATGAGAAACTAAAGGAAAAGACTTTGTACACTGCATCTGATGCAGCAAGTTCTACGTGGGCTGCACCGCCTCTCCTTATTGATCCATATGCGTACGACATCCATTAAAAAATGTTAAGACAGCTTTACGACATCCCAAGAAAAAAAATTATGACACCCTAGTTTTAAACTTATGACACCGTAGTTATAAAATTAAGACACCCGTTCAGAAAGCAAAAAAAAAAATGACTCCTCAGTTGTAAACTTACGATACTATAGCTATAAATTATGACACCTATCCAGAAAACATATCTATACATAAATTTTTTTTAAAAAAAGCTGAATGGGTATTAATGCACGTCACGTCAAAATTTAAGATGATACTCTAGTTTTAAACTTACAACACCGTAATTATAAATTAATTAAGACACCCATTAAGAAAGTCAAAAAATATTATTACATTCCAGTTGTAAACTTACGGTAGTTATAAAATTATGACACCCATTCAGAAAACGTATCTATACACAAATTCCAAAAAAAAGCTGAACAAATATTAATGCAAACAACTTTTTTTTAAAAAAAAATTGTATACATGCACATTTTCTGAGTGGGTGTCGTAATTTTATAACTACGGTATCGTAAATTTACAACTAGGATGTCGTAATTTTTTTTTGCTTTCTGAACGGGTATCTTAATTTTATAACTGCGGTGTCGTAAGTTTAAAACTAGGGTGTCCTGGTTTTTTTTATTTTCTGAACGGATGTCTTAATTTTATAACTACGGTATCGTAAGTTTAAAACTGAGGTATCGTAATTTTTTTCCTCTAGATGTATAAAGCTATCTTAATATTTTTTAATGGGTATCGTATGTATATAGACTTGCTACACCGGATGCGATGTACAAAGTCTTTTTCGAAACTAAAACAGCACATTGGGCCATAGGCCCACAACAGAGGGGAAGTTCTCGGAAGCTTTACGGCTCTTTCTCAATATCTTGCATACAATCCCACTTACCGTTGTGAACTCTAGGGGAGAGATTGATGAAGTCAAAGAACTGATCGAAATAGCTAAAGAGTACGTGCTGGGCTTGAAGGTGGAGGTCAAAAGAAAGGAAATCAAGGGCAACTCGGTTCGGCAGCAGGAGTTGGCAGCCTGCTTCACAAACTGCAAACTTCAGAAAATTCATGAGGCTAGCGCAAGCCAGTGCCATGACCACCTGCTTCAAGGGAGGAAACTACAGTACTGCAGCCAACTTTGCAAGGATGCTTCTGGAGAACAGCCCAACTGAAGCTCAAGCAAAGAAGGCTAGACAAGTGCTGCAGGCATGTGGTGATAAGAAAGATGCAAGCCAGTTGAATTATGATTTTACGAATCCATTTGTTGTTTGTGGAGAAACTTTTGTTCCAATTTACCAAGGGCAGAAGGATGTGTCCTGCCCTTACTGTGCGGCACGATTTGTTCCAGCTATTGAAGGGAAAATTTGTGCTGTCTGTGAACTAGCAGTGGTGGGGGCCGATGCATGTTCTCCAACTCAGAGTAGATGATGAAAGTTAGTTATCATAACGCTATCTTTTTAATCATAGACTTCATCTTTGAGCTATTGGTCTTGCCTGGAATATGTTGGGTTTTGTTCACATTAAAATAAGCATGCATATTTCGGGTGAGAGTCGCGACTCTCTCATGGTGGCAATTCTCACAACAACAAAAAAATCATTACGAAGTGTTGCGGCGCTCCAATGAATCGATGCATCCCAGACTGCAATGCTCGATTTCAAAAGATAATTTAGAAAATCTTTATATATTTCCTATGATCAAAGGTTCATTAATGCTTTTATGCACCCTTTATCAAGGCTTTATTAAATCCTGCAAATGTAATTATGGTTGGCTCAAAAAGCATTCCAGAGAGTGCAAATAACGTTTGAAGACAGCGATTCAATCATGTTCAAGCCTCGGTTCTTATCCTATCTTCATCTCTCGGTTCCAATCATTATCTCTATCTAGACTTTCTTTCTTCAAATTTCAACAGAATATTGATTAGCTGGAAAGTATTGCTATGGAAAGGTTGCTTCTTGGGCTTCCCCCTCTACCTCTTGTGATCCCCACCAGTTCTTTTGAGCCACGTGAGCCCCTTTCAGTTTAGACTTTTTTTGTGTAAAGAAGGTTCATTTGATTTAGATGTGGAATGAGGAATACATTTACTTGGCCTTTTGTAGAAATTGTGTTTGAGTTTTTTGTGAACACCTGTTTTGGCGTGTCAAGAGTCTTGTTCAAACGCAATACATATTTTGTCTGAATTTCTTGTACTTGGAGAAATGACTAAACAACAGCTTCAAAGTGAAGGTCAATGCAGTCATGGCTCATTAACTCAGATAGGAAATTAATGGAAATGATACTTGTGTTTGTCATCAGGTTTCATTGGATGAAGCTGAGTCTGCCACACTGCCTCTATGCAACAGCACAAACAAGAGCATTAGCTTTGTGCAATAATTCATAACAGGTCATGAATGGTGTAGATGCTTATACTTTCATTTTGGTTAAAATTTCAGATTACATGGCTTTGTTTTCAATCATAACAATTAATGTGGTGGCTCCTTAAGCTCTGATGTTTCAAGATTGTGGATTCATAGTGGTGGAAACAGGGTAATAGTTCATTGCAGGAGGGTCTCCCTGACCCCATGGAACTGCTTTGCAATTCTACTCACTGGTCTGGCACAAAGCTTCCATAGACCCGAGGCAAAGTTTATGCATTACTTATTAATATTTGAAGGTATCAAGTTGCTGATTTATCTATGCCTTTCTTCTTGCTTTTTTTTTTTTTGTTTTGGTGCAGACCATGCACTTCTTTAATGATTAAAACCTCCTGGCAGCTGATCTGCTTTGTGCTCTGTGCTGCCATTCCAACATTAGCCATAGATAGGTAAATGGCAGTGTGCTTTTCATGGCGAGATATGAGGAGCAACCTTTATCAGATTGAGATTGATACATGGCTGGTAGTATTAATATGGAAGAAAATTCTCGAGATCTCCATGTAACAAATATCAATTCCTCATGGATTTTGCCTTGCATCAAGCCTTGCAAGACAATTCTCTGGTACTGGCTCGTTCGGGTTAAAGTAGATTATAGTTGGGGGAACTGGGCAGTTTCACCTTATTCTTTCAGGGCAAAATCAAGACTGGGCTAAGGCTTCTTAGGCAGGCCTAGTTACTGGTCCGAGCCTGGCCCAGATCAGCTTTAGGTGTAGTTTTTGTGGTCGGACCCTGCTGACATTCCTGAACCTAAGTTTCGATCGAGAGAAAAGTCTTGCTGCACCACGCCTTGTGATGTGCATGCGCTCCAATCACAAGGGCTGATGTGCATAAGCATCCAGTGCACAAAGGCTTCTCCTTCCATGGAGATCAAAATTCTTACCTAGTCTTATTCAAAACACCTTGCCATTTTCGCTCTCGTCAGATTTAGCTGTGAATGCTCATTATGGCAGTGGAGATGATAGTGTGCCAATCCATTACTTACCTTGAACTCCTGTTTTCATATTCATTGTTTCTTAGCTTGAGGAATAAATGTACGTAGAGTTTTGGTTTCCAACCAAATGGAAAGAAGGGTGGAGTTTTGGGGCTTCGCTTGTGCCGTTGGGGCCAATAACTCCTATAGCCTAACTTCTTAGCTTCGAATGGTGGTTCTCTGCAACTCTAATAAACGAGGCACAGGTAAAAGAAAAAGACGTATGGAATATCTAAAATATCATATATTTCTGTCATGGCTAAAAATCCATCGGTCATTCAGGATCTGTTTCTGTTATTCAAATGCTGCAAGTCAGGATTGGTGAACGCAACTCAGCTTCTTCGTGGAAATGAGAAAGAGAATGACAAAAAAAGAACGTTGCTACGGCAATATATCTTCTGCTGCGATTCTCTAATAATTCTAACGTTTGAAAAAGAACATAAGGTTACGACTAGGCGTTTATTTGAATAATTAGATGGTTAGAATTAATTGTTAGTATATTTTTAAATGATCGGTAGTCAATAAGCATGTGAGGTATCTGTCGATGAAAAAGTCTTTTGTATACTACATTTAAGTATGATGAATATGCATCTATGTATAAATTTATATTAAAAAATTTATTCATAAGTTTTATATTATTGATGCATAAATTTGCATACGAGCGAATCATAGCATTTGATGCTCAATATATTGTATCGAGGCAGCGTAAAAGACTTTTTCTTCTGTTGACTAATAGGTTAATAACTAAGCCAAATGGTAGGAAAGGTTTATTATTCCCACTGTGATGTGATTTGAAAATCTTGAAAAGAAAAAAAGAGTAAAAGTATTTTGATTTGACTTATAAATCTTAAAAAATGCAGTAAAATTTTTTTGATGTGACTTAAAAATCTTTTAAAAATGTAGTAAAATTTCTTCAAAGCAAACTCGTCCAACATTACCATCGAAAACGAACAAACCAAGAAACGAAAGAAAGAGAGAGAGAGAGAGAGAGAGAAATAAAAAAAAAGAGTACAAAATATCTTAGAAATGAAAATGAAAAGAAAAGTTGCACTAATCTACATATTTTTTTCTCCCGTTCGTTACTGAGAGGTAAACCTAGATCACTAGCATCTGACACCTAGTAATTTTATAAACTCAACTAATTTAGAACTAGAAGCTCAATGTTATCCATAAATTAAGAAAGATCTAGAGTATTTATTTACTTAAAAACAAAACATCGGCATCTAATATTTAGTAATTTTACCAACTCAATCAAAAAATGATCCATATTTTGTTTATCGGGAAAAAAAAAAAAAAAGAAAAAGAAAAAGCAAATGTCTTCTGCACCGCGTGCCGTAGAACCAAATTTACCAGCAGATGGCGCTCCTGTACTTGGCCATGAGGCCTTCTCCTCGCAACTACGTCCTGATAAGGTATGGAAAAGACTTTGTACATCGCTTTTGGTGTAGCAAGACTTACATGGGCTGTATCACCTTTTCTGATTAGTCCACATAGCTTCTACATGGATGACCTGTCGGACTGTATGGCTCTACTTTGATGTTACGTTCTGAACGTGACGACCATTTAAAGCAGTTCACTTTTTTAAAAAATTAGCATGCGGACGAAAATGCCCTTTCCCTTCATCCTAGCGCCATTTTACGTTGTATTTCATCTGTGCAAGAAGAGCTCTCTTTCTTCCTCGGTCGAAAGAAAATATTTCAGCTTCGAGGCTGGAAAACCTGGCTACTAGAGCTGTGTACAAAAACTTATGGAGGAAATGTCATCCGCAGCACAAAGTAAAAAGTCTTTCTTCCAACTTCTTTCTAAAGCTCCTTTATTACACCAACAGTTTTTTCTAGTTAGAGCTAGTTAATGCGTGACCAAACCGTTTAATACGCGGGTAACTTTCTTAGAACAAAATAGTTATGACATTCTGGGAGTCATAACTGTTTAGAGTTTACTGTTTTGTAAGCACGAATGTCATACTCTTTTAATGCGGCCCTTTCCCTCCATCCTAGCGCCAATTTATGTTAGATTTCATCTCTGCAAGATGAACTCTTTCTTCCCCTCCCTCGCTCTGAGAGTCCGGATGCTAAGGAATCAGTTGAGCACGAACCTACGCCCTCGCTTTGAAAGTCTGATCGACAGGAAATATTTTAGCTTCGAGGCTAAAAAACCTGGCTACTGGAGTCTTCAAATATAAAAGTTTATCCAATGAGTTTTTCCTTGCCAAAACCTCACGTAGACGTTCGCTTCTCTCTCTGAATTCGGCCAGGTCTGTAAGATGGGCCTCAGCTGCCTTCGTTATCTCTTCGTCAATTGCTTTTAAAAGGCTTTAATGACAGGAAAACAGAGAGAAAGCAGATGGAGGAAAAAAGGAGCCTTTTAAAAGCAATTGACGAAGAGATAACGAAGGCAGACCTGGCCGAATTCAGAGAGAGAAGCGAACGTCTACGTGAGGTTTTGGCAAGGAAAAACTCATTGGATAAACTTTTATATTTGAAGACTCCAGTAGACTCCAGTAGCCAGGTTTTTCAGCCTCGAAGCTGAAATATTTCCTGTCGACCGGACTTTCAGAGCAAGGGCGTAGGTTCGTGCTCAACTGAATTTTATCTATGCAAGAAGAACTCTCTTTCTTCCCCCCCTCGCTCTGAGAGTCTGGATGCTGCCCTTTCCCTCCATCCTAGCGCCAATTTATGTTGGATTTCATCTCTGCAAGAAGAACCCTTTCTTCCCCCCCTCGCTCTGAGAGTCCGGATGGTAAGGAATCCCCGTGACACCCTACTTCAAATTCGGCCGTAAATCCTTCGCGACACCCCAGTGGAAAGTTCATGACACCCTAGCTTTAAGGCGACGACACCCGTCGTTAGAACTGACAACGGAGAGAATCCCCGCGATACCCTAGTTCTAATTCGGCCGAAAATCAATCGCGACACCCCAGTTGAAATCTCACGACACCCTAGCTCTAAGGAGACGACACCCGTGCTTAAAACTGACCACGGAGAGAATCCCAGCGACATCCTAGTTCAAATTTGGACGTAAATCCTTCGCGACACCCCAGTTGAAATCTCATGACACCCTAGCTTTAGGGCGACGACACCCGTGCTTACAAATGACCACATAGAGAGTCCCCGGCGACACCCTAGTCGAATTCGGCCGTAAATCCTTCGCGACACCCCAGTCGAAATATCACGACACCCTAGCTTTAAGGCAACGACACCCGTCTTTAGAACTGACCACTGAGAGAATCCCCGCGACACCCTAGTTCTAATTCGGCCGAAAATCAATCGTGACACCCCAGTTGAAATCTCACGACACCCTAGCTCTAAGGAGATGACACTCGTGCTTAAAACTGACCACGGAGAGAATCCCAGCGACATCCTAGATCGAATTCGGCCGTAAATCCTTCGCGACACCCCAGTTGAAATCTCACGACACCCTAGCTTTAAGGCGACGACACCCGTGCTTACAAATGACCACATAGAGAGTCCCCGGCGACACCCTAGTCGAATTCGGCCGTAAATCCTTCGCGACACCCCAGTCGAAATATCACGACACCCTAGCTTTAAGGCAATGACACCCGTCTTTAGAACTGACCATGGAGAGAATCCCCGCAACACCCTAGTTCTAATTCGGCCGAAAATCAATCACGACACCCCAGTTGAAATCTCACGACACCCTAGCTCTAAGGAGACGACACCCATGCTTAAAACTGACCACGGAGAGAATCCCAGCGACATCCTAGATCAAATTCGGCCGTAAATCCTTCGCGACACCCCAGTTGAAATCCCACAACACCCTAGCTTTAGGGCNATCAATCGCGACACCCCAGTTGAAATCTCACGACACCCTAGCTCTAAGGAGACGACACCCGTGCTTAAAACTGACCACGGAGAGAATCCCAGCGACACCTAGTTCGAATTCGGCCGTAAATCCTTCGCGACACCCCAGTTGAAATCCCACGACACCCTAGCTTTAGGGCGACGACACCCGTGCTTACAAATGACCACATAGAGAGTCCCGGCGACACCCTAGTCGAATTCGGCCGTAAATCCTTCGCGACACCCCAGTCGAAATATCACGACACCCTAGCTTTAAGGCAACGACACCCGTCTTTAGAACTGACCACGGAGAGAATCCCCGCGACACCCTAGTTCTAATTCGGCCGAAAATCAATCGCGACACCCCAGTTGAAATCTCACGACACCCTAGCTCTAAGGAGACGACACCCGTGCTTAAAACTGACCACGGAGATAACCCCAGCGACACCCTAGTTCGAATTCGGCCGTAAATCCTTCGCGACACCCCAGTTGAAATCCCACGACACCCTAGCTTTAGGGCGACGACACCCGTGCTTACAAATGACCACATAGAGAGTACCCGACGACACCCTAATTGAATTCGACCGTAAATCCTTCGCGACACCCCAGTTGAAAATCTGACGACCCTAGCTTTAAGGCGACGACACCCATGCTTGAACAAGGCGGGAATTTGACGTCACCCTAGTACTAATTCGACGACACCCTAGTAACTCAGCCATGCCATATTTCGAGAAAAGTTGCTAAACATGGGCAGTTCCTATGGGTTCACGGGTCTCTGTGATGTGATCGTGGCGATCCGGGTGTCCTTTCGTATTTCTCTGAGGTCGGCATAAACCCTAGAAAAAGCACTCATTCGTGTTGCTCGAGAAGCCATCCTTTTGCTCAAGAAGCCATCCTTCGTCTCTTGCTCGAGAAGCCACTGGTCTCCTTTTCCCTCCTAAATTTGTACCATAGTTCATTCTTCCGTATACTTCATTCATGGAGATGAGTGCTTTCGTTTGTGGACGAAGACCGCGAACAAAGAAGAAGCAGACGAAGAAAATGGCGGAACAATGCAAGGACATGGTTCTTCGTTCGAATGAGGATGCGGCTCCTTCAGGTATGTTTATCACTATATTAAATATTATGACATCTCTCTTAAAATTTCATGACAAGTATGTCTTCTGTCTTACCCCCTGTTTCAGTTGACAATAAAATTGTTCCAGTCCCCCCAGTGAAGGCTTCCCAGCTGTTTAAGAATAGCTGCAGGCCGGCCGTATACGTTCAGAAGGTTTGGAGGATGGGGTTCTCTAGACGGCATACAAAACTGATTCGAAGGACCCCATTTGGTGCCTTCGTCGACATGCAGACGTTCACAGTCGACGGGCGACTGCTAGCAGACATCATAAGATGTCACAATGGAGGCGACGAGTTCATGTTTTGCGGAAAGCCAGTTCTATTCAGTGCCGACGAAGTCGCACTCATTCTGGGACTTCCAGCTCATGGGAAGAAGATCGACACGTCCAGCCAAATGTTCAACGGAAGGTTGTTCAGACGGTTTGGCCAGGGTTTAGATCTTCGCCAAGAAGGTTTGGAGAAGTTGATATTTCAACTCCGATCATCTAAAGTACAGGAGGATGTCGAGGACACCGTCCGACTTTGGATCGCATACATGTTGGCCATGTTTTTGGCTCCAAAGTCTAATCAGAGATGTCCACGGTATCT
The DNA here is from genome assembly GCA_900491605.1 of Calamus simplicifolius. Lineage (NCBI taxonomy): Eukaryota > Viridiplantae > Streptophyta > Magnoliopsida > Arecales > Arecaceae > Calamus > Calamus simplicifolius. Next base: position 1,141,675 of record UESW01004724.1, read on the forward strand.
CATCCAGCACTTGGATGACTTAAGTCAACTGGGTAGCATCGACTGGGCTTCGGCACTGAAGGAGTTGATTGTTCTGGCTCTCCCAGAAATAGCTGCTTGCTTGCGTTCCGAGGAGCCGGTGCACTCAAAGAATGCAAAAAAAGTTAGGAGGCAGCCTACCTTGTTCGGATGCTCGGCAGCACTGGTGGTAAGGATTATTGAGACACATAATTAGTGTTGTGAGTAAATTTTTTAATATTACATTATTTAATATCCAAAAAAATATCATGTTCAGGCGTGGTTCCTCGAGCATACATCAATGCGAGAGCCAGCATACCCTGATAAACGGCCCCGCTGTTGAAGTGGTATGACCACCAAATGAAGATCCAATCGGTTCGGGTTGCCGACTTGCAGCCTCACGACTTGGTAAGCTAGTTCATTGCTCCATTGCTCTGACCATTTTTTTCAACTTAATGCGTCAATATGTTCACTTAATATTAATTTGTTATCATCTTGCGTTGCAGATGGAGGGAGCTACTGTACCATTGCCAGAAGAGCGCTGGCTTCTCCCTCAGCAGAATGTTGCATCCCCCACAACCAACAGATACCTGCGCCCCTCAACCAACGGATAGCTGCGCAGGATGCGCCGAGTTGAGGACTGAATTGGAGTGCGTTAAGGATCAACTCGACGATGTCAGGCACAGGCTGTCCATTGCTGAGAGCCTCCTCAGTTCACTGATCAGAAAGGAAAGTAATGCAATAAATGAGGAGGACAAGGGAGATGAGAAAACAGAGAAGGTGCATTCCCTGGAGTTGGTCCTCCGCGAGCCTGGTAATGGAAATAGTGAGGAGAAGAAGATGGAGGAGGACCATTCATCCGAGTTTCCAATTGAGACAGGGAATGCAAAAGCAGAGGAGAAGAGATTGGAGGGGGATTCATTGGCTGATAAAACAGAGCATGGGAATGAAAATAAAGATGAGTCCATATCCGATAATAAACTTGGCACCCCTGCGCCAAAGGATGACAATATGGACATAGAAATAATTGGAGTGCCTTCGCTTGTTAGGAGGATTAAAAAAGAGCCGAGGAAGCGTAAGGCATCCACGGTCGTCGGAGAATGTTATGAGACAACCCGTCCTAAAAAGTCGGCGAAGACAGTGGGCACGTCAAAGCCCAACACAACGGTCGAAGATGACCAAATAATTATTCAAAATTTTTTGAGCGAGCGACAAACCGACGAGATCGTCTACACAAATATGTTTTCTGGCGTTGCAACAAGAAAAATCTTCAAGATCTCATTAACAATGAAATGATAATAGATGATGTAAGTATATCAAGGAACATGTTCTAGTTGTTGATTTTAGAATTATATTAATCGGTTTACATTGCATTGGCAGATAATTGATTGCGGCCAGGAGTTTCTGATGCGCAACTGGGCAGAGCATCCTGACCGATACCATAAGTGCATAATTGCATCAGTTTTCGTATCTGCTCTATGTCTGACTTCCTCATCACCTGCTCATGAACTTGCTGGAACATCAGGGGCTGCGATATTTGACAATGTATCGGATGAAGATAAGGCCCAATTCTGGTTTCTTTTCACCATAATAAACTCTAATAACTCGCACTGGCATTTGGTTGCTGTCGACATGGAAAGAAAGGTGTTCATGCACCTGAATTCATTGAAACGCAACCCGAAGTACAAGGCCAATGCAAGGAAATGGCATACAATTCTAGGCCACATATTCCATATCTACTGCGATAAGAAGGAAGCGATGGATTGGCCGATGGAAGATATTTCGGATTGCCCAAGCCAACCGACCGGATCGCTGGATTGCGGCTATACTGTCTGAGATACATGGAATGTCTTGCTCGACGGGACAATCCTGATATGAAGATGGATTTCATGGATGAGGAAGTCAGAGATTACCGGCGACACTTAGCTGCGACGATATTGAGAGAGGGCCTGAACAAAAAGATTAGCGACATTGTCGAAAAATTCTTAATTTTTTTATTCTTCTTTGAATGAAAATTGAATGTAATTTATTCATATTAAGACTGATTAATATTTAATGCAAATGCACAAATTTTATATTGCGAGCAGGAGTGTCCTCGATGTATTCATATGTTTGCCTTCGTATGTTTCCGCCTTTCGGGTGTCGCCGCGCAAGAGCTAGGGTGTCGTTAGCCAAGAGCTGGGGTGTCGTCGCGCTAAAATCTTTGGTGTCGGTTCGCGAGCACTGGGATGTCTCGTAGGTTTCCGCCTTTCGGGTGTCGCCGCGCAAGAGCTAGGGTGTCGTTAGCCAAGAGCTGGGGTATCGTCGCGCTAAAATCTTCGGTGTTGGTTCGCGAGTACTGGGATGTCTCGTAGGTTTCCGCCTTTCGAGTGTCGCCGTGCAAGAGCTTGGGTGTCGTTAGCCAAGAGCTGGGGTGTCGTCGCACTAAAATCTTCGGTGTTGGTTCGCGAGTACTGGGATGTCTCATAGGTTTCCGCCTTTCGGGTGTCGCCGCGCAAGAGCTAGGGTGTCGTTTGCCAAGAGCTGGGGTGTCGTCGCGCTAAAATCTTCGGTGTCGGTTCGCAAGCACTGGGATGTCTCGTAGGTTTCCGCCTTTCGGGTGTCGCCGCGCAAGAGCTTGGGTGTCGTTAGCCAAGAGCTGGGGTGTCGTCGCGCTAAAATCTTCGGTGTCGGTTCGCAAGTACTGGGATTTCTCGTAGGTTTTCGTCTTTCGGGTGTCGCCGCGCAAGAGCTTTGGTGTCGTTAGCCAAGAGCTGGGGTGTCGTCGCGCTAAAATTTTCGGTGTCGGTTCGTGAGTACTAGAATGTCTCATAGGTTTCCGCCTTTCGGGTGTCACCGCGCAAGAGCTAGGGTGTCGTTTGCCAAGAGCTGGGGTGTCGTCGCACTAAAATCTTCGGTGTCGGTTCGCGAGTACTGAAATGTCTCGTAGGTTTCAGCCTTTCGGGTGTCGCCACGCAAGAGCTTGGGTGTCGTTAGCCAAGAGCTGGGGTGTCGTCGCGCTAAAATCTTCGATGTCGGTTCGCGAGTACTGGGATGTCTCATAGGTTTTCGCCTTTCAGGTGTCGCCGCGCAAGAGCTAGGGTGTCGTTTGCCAAGAGCTGGGGTATCGTCGCGCTAAAATCTTTGGTGTCGGTTCGCGAGCACTGGGATGTCTCGTAGGTTTCCGCCTTTCGGGTGTCGCCGCGCAAGAGCTTGGGTGTCGTTAGCCAAGAGCTAGGGTGTCGTCGCGCTAAAATCTTCGGTGTCGGTTCACGAGTACTGGGATGTCTCGTAGGTTTCCGCCTTTCGGGTGTCGCCGCGCAAGAGCTTGGGTGTCGTTAGCCAAGAGCTGGGGTATCGTCGCGCTAAAATCTTTGGTGTCGGTTCGCGAGTACTGGGATGTCTCATAGGTTTCCGCCTTTCGGGTGTCGCCGCGCAAGAGCTAGGGTGTCGTTTGCCAAGTGCTGGGGTGTCGTCGTACTAAAAGCACTTCATTTTACTGAAATAGACACCATATTTTGAAAGCATTTCATTTGCGACCAAGCCACCATAATTCAAAAGTTATGACACCCGTGTTTTATATATGCTCTTGTGTAAGTTGACTCAATACATAAGCATCAAATTCGTCCTTCAAAGTTTTGAACGGCGGAACAATTCTCTCCAGGTCCTCTTCAGTATTAATAGACTGCAAACAAGTCTGCCTGATGCCTGCAAACAAGGAGTGTCGCGGGTATTCTCACCGTGATCATTTCTAAGCACGGGTGTCGTCGCCTTAAAGCTAGGGTGTCGTGAGCTTTCAACAGGGTGTCGCGAAGGAGTTTCGGTCGAAATCCAAATGATCCTTGGGTGTCGTGAATTTTCTCTTGGGACGACGTAAAACTTACTACGGTTGGCTTCCCAAAACTCTCTTCTGTTCCCCATCCCTCGAAACTCAACGAGGGAGGGGGGGCGCACCGATTCGATTCCTATGAACCGCCCACTGAGATGGTGGCGCGTGGCAATCGAAACACTCGCCAGGAGTACCTTAAATATGGATGGGGGAATGCCATCGTTAATCACCTTTTCAGCTTTTTTGATACTGAGATGGATTCCAGAGGCGAGGGGAGATCTACTGGCAGCCATGGCAGCCACCGCGCAATGGTCACCATCGACGCGGAGGTCTATGCGGAGTCGCTCGCAATCAGTGAGCGACTCAACAAGGCGGCCGAGCAATACCTGGTCATTTCAACAAGAGAGATCGAGGTCCTGCGTCGGGCCAACAGCCACCTGGAGGGGCAAGTAGCGTCCCTCCAGCGCCAGATCGCCGACGCAGCGATCGAAGGAGATGAGAAGCCCCAGTGAGGGCTAATGTACTTTTTTTTCTTTTTTTGATAAATAAAAATAAATTTTAGTAACTTGGTTGTCGAGGGCCTTCTTGCCGTGGTCAGTTCTAAGCATGGGTGTCGTCGCCTTAAAGCTAGGGTATCGTGAGCTTTCAACAGGAGTGTCTCTAAGGAGTTTCGGCCGAAATCCAATTCTCCCTGGGGTGTCGCGGGGATTCTCCGCGTGGTCATTTCTAAGCACGGTGTCGTAGCATTGGTGCTAGGGTGTCATTAGATTTCAACTGGGGTGTCGCGAAGTAGTTTAGGCTGAATTCGACAAGGGGTGTCGCGGGTATTCTCACCATGATCAGTTCTAAGCACGGGTGTCGTTGCCTTAAAGCTAGGGTATCGTGAGCTTTCAATAGGGGTGTCTCGTAGGAGTTTCGGTCGAAATTCAATTCTCCTGGGGTGTCACGGGGATTGTCCGCGCGGTCAGTTCTAAGCACGGGTGTCTCGTAAGAGCTTTCGTTTGGAGCACGGGTGTCCTAGGCTTGTAACTACGGTATCTTAACAGTATATCAGGGGTGTCATAGCTTTAACGACGACACTAGAGCTATATGGACAGGAAATAACGGGGAATATAGGCCGAACCACTCTGACGACACCCCAGTTCATGAGGTATAATATCATAGTTAAAAGAGTATGATATTCGTGCTTACAAAATAGTTATGACTCATAACTATTTTGTTCTACGGAAGTTACCCGCGCATTAAACGGTTTGGTCACGCATTAACTAACTCTAACCAGAAAAAATGGTTGGTGTAATAAAGGAGCTTTAGAAAGAAGTGGGAAGAAAGACTTTTTACTTTGTGCTGTGAATGACATTTCCTCTAGAAGTTTTTGTACACAGACTCTAGTAGCCAGGTTTTCCAGCCTCGAAGCTGAAATATTTTCTTTCGACCGGGGAAGAAAGAGAGTTTTTCTTGCACAGATGAAAAACAACGTAAAATGACACTAGGATGGAGGAAAAGGGCATTTTCGTCCGTATGCTAATTTTAAAAAAAAAACGAACTGCTTTAAATGGCCGTCACGTTCAGAATGTAATATCAAAGTAGAGTCATATAGCCCGATAAATTATTTACATAGAAACCATATGGATCAATTAGAACAGATGATACAATCTACATAGATTTTACTGCATCGAAGGCGTGTACAAAGTCTTTCCTTAATTATAAGGTCTGGTTCGGGGGGGGGGAACGACCTGTAAACGTGTCAAACAAGCAAGCTGACTTCTTTATATGCCTTTCTTTATAGCATTATATTCACCTTAGCTATCCAAAGCATTCGACCTCCGCACCTTTTTTTTTTTTATTTTATAAATACCGTGGATGGACCTTTCAGGAGTACAGCTCATCCAGGTACCTCAAATGAAGATGCAAAATTTGGTGCATTGTCCGGTTCTTTGAACTCTGAACTCCCCTTGTAAAATTATAATAAACATCGGACCACTTTATACTCAACCATACATTAAACAATATTAAGTTCTACAATACCAACATGATTCAGGGCGCGGTCACCGCATGCCGTTTCATGCATGGTCCGACTCCATGTGCTGGCCACGCGCTAAGACACTTCATTTATATTAAAAAGAGGCGATCGGAGGCGCCAGCCAATTTTCCATATCATTGTATGGTTGGCCATTCCAGCCACCGACCGCACGTGTCGGCCATATTAAACGTGGTAGCCACGAGCCTTGTGAGAAAAATATTTCGACTCCACGAACTAGCTTTCAGATCATTAGTGCATATCTATCATGTACTACTGTGAGGGTTCGCATCACCACAGCCACGCCCCCTTACTTCGATCATTTGGGCGGGCCCAAATTATCAGTGGAAGATTTGAAGGGCGTCGAGAGGGCGTTTTGACCCTTGACCAGTGATGTATCAATCTATTTTTATTATATTTTATATTAATATTTGGTTCGTAACATTTCATATGAAAATTTGTGATAAATAAATAAAGAGGAAAATCAATCGTTTTTTATTGTACTTATAAATAGATAATTGGTTCATGCATGGCAATCCAATTCAAAATTGTGTAGTAAGGAAATGACAAGGGACGTCGCAATCTAAAAACCACTGGGCTACCAAAACCTCCCCTCCTATAAACAGATGGTTCGCTGGCTTCACGTCAGAGCTCAACATATATTCCAGTATCTTCAAGCTTTCGCCACCACTCTGAAAGATGGCCATGAGCCTTTTCTTTAGGTTTTTGTTCCACTTAACCCTTGTACGTGCTCTTCTCCTTGACAAAACCAATGCCCAACCCTTGAAGCTTGGTTTCTACAAGAAGTACTCGTGCCCAGATGCAGGGTTACTTTTCTCAGGACCCAATCCGGCCCATTATTAAGGCTACATCTTCCCGATTGCTTTGGCAGGGTAACGAGATTCTTATCGATGTTCCTGTCATTAGCTTTGCTAATGAGTATGTCCTGAACAAAGCAAATTAAAAGGTGCAACTAGGGCCGGATACCCCAATAAAATAATTTCTGTGACACCAAAACCATTGACTGAGCAGAAGCTAAGACACTCATAAACTCTCCTTGTTTGCATCTTGAAGCAAGGTTGACATTTTTTTTAATTGGATATCTCTGAACAAACAAAATGAATGGAAGCACGATTGATGCATGAACTATAAAAATAATGAGTAGATGCCGACATGATGGTTGTCCTTTTTTGCATGACCAGGACCAAGATTTGCCAGAGAAGTAGAGGGTACAGAAGTACAAAATGCTTGATCTCCAGTCTGTTTATAACCAGACATCATCGATGAGGTATGCCATCAGTCCGATCCTAGGAAAGAAATGGGCTTTACATTTCTTATGCCAACTTGGTTTATTCTACATTTGCTTGGTTAGAGGTAGTTTGTTGATGGTTCTAGGATCAGCATTCCATTCATGCCATCCTTGTGGATAACTGAGAAGAACCACTCAGACAGAGGAAGACCAAAGGTTTTGTGATTCTGGTCTTTGCATCGTGTGGCTGTCAAATGGATTAGTTAGGGTTGGCAATGTTCTTTTTCTTCAAATTATAAGTGTGAATTGTTCAGAATATTAATATAATGCTAGCTGTAAATTAATGAAGTTGGTCAGTACTTGGAGCTTGTGATTGTAAGATTGAAAATTGAGTCTTATTGCATCAAAAAGAAAGAGAGAGAAACATAATGATAACATTTACAAGCATTATCTAGTGGAAGTAATTTAGACAAGATATGAAGACTCTTAGGTTTGTATAGCTCTATGCGAAAATAGCTTTTCGCATCAAAGAAATGAAGCAAAATTTTTTGAAGAGATTGCAGAAGGAAAATTTAATCAAATTTTATCTTTAGATATTTTTTTAATTCATTTATATGATTATTGTTTGTGGCCTGATCAATCATAAATAGTGAAAGCAAAGTTGAATTTCAAAATTTTAATGAAAAAGAAAGTTTTTTCATGCGAAAGGTGAGAGTTGAGAATTTACTAGTGCAGAATTTTCTTGATGTTGCTTTAGAATCAAAGCCTGAGGGAGATGTCAGAAGGGAAGAGAACATGTGCAGCGATCAGAGGATATCTTGCTGATTCGGTTTTGTACAGTGTCCAAGATGAAAAGAAACTGAAGGGTTTTTGGGCCAAGTTGCATTCCTTGTACATGGGCAACACTATGTGCAATAAACTTATATTGAAGAAATAATTATATAGTCCTCGGATGTAGGAAGGTGGGGATATTGTTCTTCATATTCAGAAGTATGATAGGTATACAATGATTTGATGACCCTTAGTGTTAAGATGGAGGAAGAAGATAAATCTCTTCTCTTGTTATGTTCATTGCCTATATCTTATGATCCTCTTGTTACTATACTACTTTATGGAAAAGAAACATTGCTTTATGAAGATATTGTATCTATGTTGAGATCCAATGAGTAGCGAGACAAGATATCAGGGGAAGGAGTACCTCAGGAGGGCCTCACAGTGGGAGAGAGAACCAGTAGAGGCAAGGAGGTCAGCAAGCATAGGGGCCGATTAAGGTCTAAGTCAAAGAAAGGTAAAGGCAAGTTTAGGTGTTACAAGTGTAATAGGGTTGGACACATAAAGAAAATTTATCCTTTTTGGAAGAAACCTCAAGAAGAGAAGAAAGAGAAGGAATATGTCAGTACTGTTGAAGATGTAGGGATCGAGGATGACCTCTTAGTGGTTTCAGATGCACACGGAAGAATAGCAGACAGTTGGTTACTTGATTCAGCCTACTCATATTATTATACACCGCATCGATCCTGGTTTGCAGATTATACTAAAATCGATGTGGAAAATATGACATTAGGGGATAACCATTCTTGTAGGATGGCAGGAGTTGGCACAGTTAGGATTAGAATGTTTGATGGAATTGTGAGAACTCTTGCTCATGTAAAGCATGTTCTTGACTTGAAGAATAACCTTGTGTCCTTGGAGTACCTGGAGATGAATGGATTTGGCTTCTATTATTGTTCTGGAATGATGTACTCAACATCATGAAAAGTGCCATGGTTGTGATAAGGGGGAAGAGGTTGAAAAATAATTTGTATCAGCTGGTTGGATCTATGATGTGTGGAGAGTCTGAGACAATAGTAGCAGTGCATAATCAGTAGGATATGTACCGCATGTGGCACTACCATCTTGGTCACATGGAAGAGCGGGGCATAAGGGTGCTGATGAAGGATAGGAAGATTCCAGGTTTGGATGAGGGTGTTGCAGAGGTTTGTGAACCATATCAGATGGGCAAGCAATACAAGGTAAAATTTTCTACCAGTTCAGTGCACAGTACACCTCCCTTAGAGTACATAGTGATGTTTAGGGTCCAGCTCCAATTTTGGGCTGGAATGAGGCCAGATATTTCATGACTCTGATTGTTGATTTTTCAAGGAAGGTATGGATATATTTTTTGAAGAAAAAGTCAGAGGTCTTCTTTCAATTTCAAGCATTGCAGGCTAAGATAGAGAAGGAGACAGAGAGATATGTAAAGGTGGTGTGGTCTGATAACGGTGAAGAATTCACAAGTAAGGAGTTTCTAAAATTTTGCACAGATGGAGCATCAAAAGGCAATTTTTAGTGGTTAGAACTCTTAACAAAATGGAGTGGATGAGACAATGAAACGAACTCTCTTGGAGAAAGCTAGATATATGAGATTGCAAGTAGGATAACCTAAAATATTTTGGATGGACACAGTTGACACATCAGCCTACTTGGTGAACAGGTCTCCTCATGTCAAGCTTGATGGGAGATTACCATAGGATGTGCAGTCTGATAGACAGGTGGAGCTCAGCCATATCAGAGTCTTTGGATGTACAATATTTGTACATGTGGATGCCAGTCAGCGGACTAAGTTGGATGCCAAAGTCCAAAAATGGTATTCATTGGATATCCGTGAGGAGCCAAGGGATACATGTTGTGGGATCCCTTGAAGCAGAAGGCCATGATCAGAAGGAATGTGGTCTTTGATGAGAGCTTAGTCCTCAAGAAGTAAGAGGTGGTGGAGGTTCAGTCGGAGGCCCAGTCGAACGCGGGTGGATAGCAGGAGGCTCAGCAGGGCACAACTGAGCAACTAACCTCTTATGATATTTTACCTTTTGTAAGATCGTCAGGAGGACATGAGATTCAGGTGGAAAATACTCCAGATATGTCTTCACATGCGGAGATTAGCCAAATGCATGCTCATGGCAGAGATGAGCAGAGGAAGGAGTCACATCCTGAGATAGGCATCGACATTGCATTGCATAAGCCAAAGAGAATCATTCGATAGCCAGAGTAATATAGGTTTGGCAAGACTATATCATATGCATTGATGGCTACTAGTGGAGGACTAGTTGCCTACCAAAAGGAAATGACATGCTAGAATAGAGATAGGTGGGTCCAGGCTATGGCGAAAAAGATGCAGTCCCTGCAGAAGAATCAGACTTGACAGTTGGTGTCACTGCCAAGTGGAAAGAAGCCTATTGGTTGCAAATGGTATTTCAGTGCAAAGGAGCCACAAAGAAGGAGGGGATCAGGTATAAGGCCAGGTTATTGGCCAAAGGATTTTCTCAAAAAAAAGGCATTGACTACAATGAGTTGTTCTCACCAGTGGTACGATACACATCTATCAGGATGTTGCTGAGCATTGTAGTAGTGCAAAATTTGGAACTGGAGCGATGGATGTCAAGACAACCTTCCTTTATGGGGATTTGAAGGAGGAGATTTATATGGAGCAGCAGAAGGGGTTCATAGAATCAGAGTTAAAAAAAAGGTATGTCGTTTGCAGAGATCCTTATATGGTTTGAAGTAGTCGTCAATGGTACCTACGGTTTGATACCTTTGTGAGGAGCATCGGCATGTCTATATGTGAGTATGATCCCTGTGTTTATTTTTGAATTTTAGAAGATCATTCCAGATTATACTTGCTCTTGTATGTGGATGATATGCTAATTGCATACAAGAGTAAAGCTGTTGTAGAGGATCTAAAGGCATCATTATCAGTTGAGTTTGAAATGAAGGATTTAGGTCCTGCTACATGGATTTTAGGGATAGAAATTTTTAGGAATAGAGACAGAAGGTTGCTTCACTTATCTTAGGAGACTTATATCATGAGGGTCTTAGAAAGGTACAGGATGGATGGTGCAAAGCCAGCCACATTAATATTGGCTTGTTACATTAAACTCTTCAAGGCTATATCATCGAGTTTTGAGACAGAGGCCGAGGAGATGTCCAGAGTACCTTATGCTTCAGGAGTTGGCAGTCTCATATATGCTATGGTGTATTGTAGGCCTGATCTTGTATATGCTATTAGCCAGGTTAGCAGATTCATGGCTAATCCAGGTAGAGCACATTGGAGAGCTCTGAAAGGGATCTTCAAATATCTTATTGGCACAGTCAGTGTTGATGTATGCTATGGGTATAGTAGCATGGAGGATAGCACTAAACTGACCATGGAGGCTCAGGATCAGATAGCCAGTTTTATTAATGCTGACTATGATGGTGATTTGGACACTAGGAGATCGACGAAAGGATATGTCTTTATGTTGAATGATGGTCCAATATCATGGAGGTCAAGTTTGCAGCCAATTATGGCTTTGTCTACTATAGAGTCAGAGTATATTGGTATTTCAGAGGCTGCAAAGGAGGCTATGTGACTGAAAGATCTTGCACTGGAGATGGGGATAGCACTAGAGGTGATCAGGGTATTTTCTGATAGCCAAAGTGCTTTATGCTTGGTCAAGAATCCGATCTATCATGCTACGACCAAACATATTGACATCAGATACCACAGGATTAGGGAGCTTATGGAGGATGGTGAGTTAGAGCTTGTAAAAGTGTTTACCAAAGATAACGCAGCAGATGCACTCACTAAGGTACTGTCTCGAGATAGCTTCTTCGAATGTGGAGCACTAATGGGATTGATGGATCAGGTAGAGCTTACTGTAACTTTGATGTACCAAGGTGGAGATTGTAAGCTCAGGTATGGCACATCCAAAGTCCAGGTGAGTCACACAGGTTTGAGAGCTTAGGCTACCTAAGTTCTCATGTTCCTAAGTCATTTGAGCCGGCTTGTGACCCAAGAATAGAGAGCATGTGAGTCATGAGTGTACATGGGCTCAGGTTTGAGTGCTTTCTTGCATGACTTAGAAGGGGTTTTTTTTAAGAGAATATTTAATAACCTAATTGTAGGTTATGGGATTAGGTCCATGGGGATTGGGCTCAGGTTTTCTAGATTAGTGACACCCGATTTTCTTGGAAGTTGCTGGGCGTACGCTAGGCTTCCATATTTGTAGGAAGTTAGATACAGACTGGTGCGAAAACATTTTATCAACCAAATGGATGATTATTTAAGACTCTCTCTGAATGTAACTGGATAGACAAAGAAATAAAGACATTTTTTTTTCTTTTATATCCATCTATTCTTCTTCTTCTCTATCTTCCTTCATGCGCCTGATCTTGGCGGAAGCTGCGCACACTAACTCCATAAAATAAACGAGAAAGATGCTAATCTGTTATTATTGGTAATTCATATCCTGAATTTATCCAATTCATAGCTGGAGTAGTTAACTGAATATTAAAACACTTTGGAGACCATCCATATACATTAACAAATATACATTAACAATAATCGTGCTTCTTCCCTCAACAGCTCGACTTGCAGTTGTCGATGTTACAAAGTCAGAATCTTCTCACCAATTCCATCATCACGTATAGATTAATACTTGGATGACTTGCTTCTTTCTATATCATTCATTATCTTTTCAATATAATTCTGTACTATTCATTAGTTTAGATGTTATATTTTTGTGCATCGAATTCCATGTCGAATTTATGCAGCATAGCCAAGTCAACCCTCCTGCCTCAACACATGCATACCAATTCAAACACATCTCCACTTGCTTTTAAAATCAGGATGCCACTTAAACTAGCGTCTAAAGAACGATTTCACCATTTCTATAACAGCCATCTAGCGAAGTCCAATGCTGAAACTCAACTATAAATTGATGCCATGCTCCATCGCACTCAGCCTCAAGGGATTCTTCCTTAGTTTGGTCCGCAGAAAAGATGTCTTACATTGTTCTTTTTAGGCTCTTGGTTCCTTTAGTCCTTGCACTCCTCCTCATAGGCTCAACGGAAGCACAGTTGGAGTATGGGTTCTATAGAAACTCATGCCCACATGCAGAAGCTATAGTCCTCGAAGAAATGACCAAGGTCATGGCAAAACTACCATTCCTTACGGGACCGTTTCTACGGATGCATTTCCACGACTGTTTCGTCCACGTAAGTAACTTCAATCTCTTATGATGATGGCATGCACGTCGTATGTTATCGATGAATTTTGTCTTACACTGTTCTCACACCATATCTACTCTGTAAATGAAGGGATGCGATGCCTCTCTTCTACTGAATTCCCCAAATATTAATAACCCTGCCGAGAAAGATGCACCTCCAAATCAAAGCCTTGCAGGTTTCGACGTCATTGATGATATAAAGGCTAAGCTAGAGATAGCTTGTCCCGGGATTGTCTCCTGTGCGGACATCTTAGCTATGATTGCTCGGGATTCAGTGTTTTTGGTAAGAGTAATGTTCTTATGACTGGAATTGTTTAACTAAGACTTGTTTGACTAACGGCAAGCTTTTTTCCAGACCCATGGACCATATTACGGAATAGAGACTGGCCGAAGGGATGGAAGCAGATCAGTAGCCTTAGATACCTGGCTAACCTGCCACCACCGACCTCAAGCATCTCCTCTCTTAAAGCCATCTTTCTCCAGAAAGGGTTAACTGTCAAGGACCTCGCAGTTCTATCAGGTAAAACTGATCTTGGAGTTGCATCTCGATCGAGTTGATTATAACTAATTCAAACGCAATTCTTGTATTTCTTATATCTTGTATATATTAAAGATTATTGTAATATACGATGGGGAAGTTTCTGACTTGTCCAATTTCCCCTCTGAAAAAAGAGAGTGCAATTGAACTAAGTCTCTGGTACTACCAACCAGGCCAACTGGTACGCTCTTCCTTATATATGCTAGTCTTAAATTATAAATTTTACGTATGATAGAGAAAGAGAGCTTAGATCTTATGGAAAGTCCAGGCATTTCCACTGGTTGATGGTTAAGCCAACTTTCCGTTCCTCCACAATCAGGTTCGCATACTATTGGGAACTCGCTTTGCTCATCCTTCACGGACCGCCTCTACAACTTCACTGGAAAGGGTGACCTGGACCCAGCGTTGGATAAGAGCTATGTGCCCGAGCTGAAGTGGAAATGTAAGCCCAATGACAACACGACCCGTGTGGAGATGGATCCTGGGAGCTCCAGAACATTTGACTTGGGTTACTACAAAGGTGTGGCCAAGGGGAGAGGGCTCTTCACCTCTGATGATGCTCTCCTGCATGATCCTGAGACAAAAGCATACGTCGACCGCCAGGCCATGTCAACCCCAGACGAGTTCTTCAAAGATTTCGCCGAGTCCATGGTTAAAATGGGAAGGATTGAAGTAATCACGCAGAGCAAGGGTGAGATCAGGAAGAAGTGTGCCTTTGTTAACTAGACCAGATGTGTCCAAAAATGTTAGAAAGTTTTGCTATGTGTTTTTAATAAGGTCAGGACTTGGATCGGTCCTTCGATTTCTAATGCTTTCAACATGAATTGGTGGCAATAAGGCGGAGTTTCTCTGATTCTCCGCTCTGTTTGACATTGGTTCCCATTGTGTATCCATTTACTTGGACAAGAATACAACTAGTTATGTTGATTTGCGTGTGTGGAGATTTACACTAGTTTGATTTTTTTATTTCACACCTTGGACCTCCCTGGCCGAGGTACATGGCATGTTTGCATACCTTTAGAGTAGAATCCTATGAATTTATAAAAATTATTTATTTTCAATACATAAATAATTCAAAACGTAATATCAACTCAATATACAATTCGTTATCCTCAAATATGTGAAATCTAAACTATCTCAAATGTGTGAAAATAAAATTATCTATTCGACATCTTTTTCTACCAATCCCACGTCCTGTTCAATCTTCAAATTTTCAGCCTTTGTAAAACGTATGGCAAGTATAATATGAGTTCATAGCCAGCAAGAATTGTTTATATATATATATAATAGTAAATACATTACAAAATAAATCATGCTACAAACACCATATAATAAAAGTATGCATTAAATATAAGAAGGTTTGTTACTATGCTTTAATTAGAATCATTATAACAATAATACTAGCGAAATAGCCATACCAATACCAATGTACTCTATAAATTCATAACGATGAATTAGTTATACTAGTATATTATACATGCAAAGATATATACCGATGATCTAATTGTATCAGTGGTTCATATGTATAAATCTAACCTAACTATCATTTCTTACTCAAATTGGCTTTTACACTAATCCCAGGCTTTTACACTAATCCCATGTATCATAAATCTATTAATTATGATTATCACCCACAACCATAAATCTATTAATTATGATTATCACCCAAAACCAAGATTGATTCTACATCGGGTTGCACATGGCATAGCTCTTAACTCATTTGTGATCATTTAATTATATACCTAACTAAGATGAATGATGAATATATCACTGATATGGCCACCACTGAGCTATTTTTTAAGGTTAATTTCAATGTAGTTGTATTGATTGTAGCTAGAACCATTTTAAAAGGATTAGGCTAGAAAGTTCAAATTACTACCACCTTTTCTTTTGGGCAATTTTTTTTGGGCATCTAAAGAAATAACAATTGATTTAATGAACTCTCTATGATATATATATATATATATATATATATATATATAAAGAGAGAGAATAGACTTGGCTATACGTCCAGATCTGATCGCTCTTTTCATCCTTAGATCCATACTAGTCATGTATTCTAAAAGTAATAAAGGTGGGGCAATTTCAAGATCCATACGGATCCAAGAATGAAAAAAGTAACTGAATTTAGCATTTGGCTACACATGAATATAGTTAAGTTCAACTCCCCCCTCTCCCTCCTCTCTCTCTCTCTCTTTATATATATATAAAGAGAGATTTGTGAAGGTATCATATCAGGATAACAAAAAGGTAATATTTGCAAGGCTTGCTTAAATTATTTAAATTGATTTTTCACTTTTGAGAGGAAAAAAGGGTTATACATGTTTGGTGTAAATGACTAACTTGCCTAAGAATTAGAGGTAGCTAGATGCTAGCAAGCTCATGAGTTGGGTGCAAATGGTTCAACTTTTGTCAAAATTTGACCAATGCTAGTCCAATCCACTTGCAATCATAAGGCACTCTATTTAAACCTAAATATCACCTTCATTTGCAATTAGGCTTAAATATTTGGATTTTGATCATACTGCAGTCCAATCTAAATTGCAGCTATGTATGAACTAATATGAATTAAGTAGCTCCAGGTTTAAACAATACCAAACCTAACCCAAAAGCAGAAATATCAAAGTAAACAAAAAATTTAAATATACAAACATATAGTTTGTCAAGGTACCTCAATGAATGGTGTTAAAACTAAGATAGCTGCAATTGCAAAGTGTTCTATTAGATTTGTCAAATAACTAGATATAATGCACATATATTATTTTAATATCTATATGAGAAATTTAATAACCCAATAAATGTTCATTGATGTTAAAGATTTTTTGTCTTGAATTTTACCTTGGCTCTGAAGCCAAGCATGGCTCAATCCTAAAAATATGGAAATAGCATTTTGATATGGACTAATTTAATCCAATCTTTTTTTTTTGATCAAATTTTGAAGATAAAGTAGTCAATTAAACCCAAGTTAAATAATTTCTAAGTATATTAAGTTAGATCTAGATATTGGATCAGAATTTCAACTGAATTAGGATCAAATTAAGTAAATTTCAGATTGACCCATTTGTAGCCATATTCATGGAGTCAAATGACAAACTCACAATTAATCATTCCGCAATATTCAAATAGGCATTAGATAAATGCATCATGGAGGCTTTTCCAAAGTAGACTAATGCTAATTTGTATAAAACTTTAGTGTCTTAAGCATTAGATTCAGGCCTATCTGCAGAATAATTACTTCAAGCTATAGATTCTCCTTTTTGGACACCAGTTTATTAGCGAGCTTAATAGTTCGATCACAAAAATTTACTTTCTGGATTAATTGACTGCATCAACCTTGTCAACTTTAGCACAACATGTCGGTAGTATTTTCTTTAATCGATGGCAAAAATTTCTAACCAATCGATGGCATTCTTTAGACTTGTATTACACTTATTTAATTTTACTTCGCTGCTAAGAAGACTACAAGCTTGCATATTGACTAGGTTTACGTATGAGACGTGAACTTGTAGGCCCTAAGTACGTAACTTGGTTTCCACTTGGATCCCTTTCAATTTTAGAATGTGGTGGTAGGCCTTGTATATTAATTATAAGGTCTGGTTCAAGGGGGGAGGCGATATGGGGCCACACTTGATGACCTCTTTATATGCCTTTCTTTGCATTATATTCACCTTAACTATCCAAAGCATTCGACCTCCGCACCTTTTTTTTTTTTTTTATAAATACCGTGGATGGACCTTTCAGGAGTACAGCTCATCCAGGTACCTCAATGAAGATGCAAAATTTGGTGCATTCTCCGGTTCTTTGAACTCTGAACTCCGCTTGTAAAATTATAATAAACATCGGACCACTTTATACTCAACCATACATTAAACATATTAAGTTCTACAATACCAACATGATTCAGGCCGCGGTCACCGCATGCAATTTCATGCATGGTCCGACTCCATGTGCTGGCCACGCGCTAAGACACTTCATTTATATTAAAAAGAGGCGAGCGGAGGCGCCAGCCAATTTACCAGCTTGGCCATTCGAGCCACCGCCCGCACGTGTCGGCACATTAAACGTGGTAGCCACGCGCCTTGTGAGAAAAATATTTCGACTCCACGAACTAGCTTTCAGATCATTAGTGCATATCTTTAGGTTTTTGTTCCACTTAACCCTTGCGCTCTTCTCCTTGACAAAACCAATGCCCAAGCCTTGAAGCTTGGTTTCTACAAGAAGTACTCGTGCCCAGATGGAGAGGCCATAGTTCGTAAGACCGTGGCCAGTTACTTTTTCTCAGGATTTAACGGTCTTTGATTCATTTTTTAAGGTAGTATTTGATAAAAAAAATATTATTCATGAATAAATATATGAGATAAGTTTGTCCCCTGACTATCCCTAGGGATATCTCTTGGTTATCACATTGATCATATCAAATACAAAAAGATAAATCCATAGGATAACTTTTTTTTATTCTTATTTGGAGGGATAACCAGCTATTCCTACATTTTTTTAGGAAATAAATTAAGGGGATATCTCATGTTTAACCATGGATTATTCCTTTGGTTAACTTTATTCTTAGCTATTCCTTATAGTTATGATTTTTGGGAATAAGAAGGAATATTTCCTGGATATCCCTTTTATCTTCTATTTTAAATACTACCTAAGGCTACATCTCCCCGATTACTTTGGTAGGGTAACGAGATGCTTCTCGATGTTCCTATCATTAGCTTTGCTAATGAGTATGTCCTCAACAAAGCAAATTAAAAGGAAACTAGAGCCGGATATCCCAATAAAATAATTTCTGTAACACCAAAACCAATTGAGCGAGCTGAAGTTAAGACACTCATAAACTCTCCTTGTTTGCATCTTGAAGCAAGATAATATTTTTTTAAATTGAATATCTCTGAACAAACATAATGAATGAAAGTACGATTGACGCATGAACTATAAAAATAATGAGTAGATGCCGACATAATGGTTGTCCTTTTTGCATGACCAGGATCAAGATTTGCCAGAGAAGTAGATGGTACAGAAGTACAAAATGCTTGACATCATCGATGAGGTATGCCATCTGTCCGATCCTAGGAAAGAAAGGGTCTTTACATTTCTTATGCCAACTTGGTTTATTCTACATTTGCTTGGTTAGAGGTGTTGTTTGATGGTTCTAGGATCAGCATTCCATTCATGCCATCCTTGTGGATAACTGAGAAGAATCACTCAGACAGAGAAGGACCAAAGGTTTTGTGATTCTGGTCTTTGCATCATGTGGCTGTCAAATGGATTAGTTAGGGTTGGCAATGTTCTTTTTCCAAATTATAAATGTGAATTATTCAGAATATTAATATAATGCTAGCTGTAAATTAATGAAGTTGGTCATTACTTGGAGCTTGTGATTGTAAGATTGAAAATTGAGTCTTATTGCATCAAAAGAGAGAGAGAGAGAAAAACATAATGATAACCATATAAAAAAATAAACTAATATTAATTGACATTTGAGTTTCCCATGGCTTTGTATTCTTTTTTTTTCTCTTTTTTTTAACACAATGTTGAAAATTAGTTCTGAACCTTTGGTGAAGATCATCACCATAAAGCCCAAGAATCATTCATGTTTAATCATCAAGAATCCATAATCGATAAACGGAAGCATACCTAAATCCATATTGATTGATTGATCTCCAGAATCCTACCAAATCAACACGTACTTCTAGAGAGCCCTTTAGAATTTTCTCCAAGCTATTCTTTCTGATGATGGGATTCAGAAAAGAAGGTGCGATCCAGGGATCATAACCGCTAAATATAGATAATTTTATCATATCTTTTGATATTTCTATTTTAGCCTATCATAAAAATAGAAATAACCCCTAGATCTCTACACATTAAAGGGTCATACCTAATCAGATACATTAAAGCCCGAATCACTGAAACCTTAGCTGATCACTTTTAATTAGGCTTAACCTTATTTGACAGTACACAATATACAATTATTTTACATATAAGCCCAATGTTGAATTAAAAATCCAACAATCTCCTACTGGGCTATATGTGTAACCTTATAATTATGTTGCAAAAATAACCAAATAAGCTCAATTTTACTGTCATTACTGAAATGTATCTATAACCAATCCGGTCCATCAACCATACCAACATAAGATCAAAGCAGCCTTTGTTATATCTATCATAACTCGACCCATCAATGATCACGTATGTTGATACAACTAAATGACATGGATCATGATGTGGATGTATAGCATAAAAATTACATGTAATGTGATCTTAACATGCCTATTTTCAACTAGTCCTTCTTAAACTTAAGTGAGATCAAAACTTTAACATAATTGTATAGAGAGTACTAAACTGAATGAAATACTTTATTTCTGATCAGAAAATATCCAAACACATAAGTGTGTACAAACCAAACATAAAGCATAAAATAGAAGCAATACAAACTCCCACCGAATCTAAGCATCGTCATGCTCTATAACGCCCATGTGAGCAGTATGCTCATGAAAGACCTTGGGTGGCACACCATTTGTAAGGGAATCTGCAACCATGGAGTTTGTTCCTATATGCTCTATAGAAATCTGACCACTCTGTACTCTTTCCTTTACAACCAGGAACGTGATGTCAATATGCTTTGACTTGATCGAGCTCCTATTATTGTTGGAATACAATATGACTGACTTGTTGTCACAAAATAACTTTAGCGGTCTTTCAATTCCTTCCAATATACGTAGCCTAGTGATAATTTTTTAGCCATATCCCATGATTGGATGCATTATAGCATGCTATAAATTCTACTACCATGGTAGAAGAAGCTATGAGTGTATGTTTTGCACTTCTCCAAGAAATAGCCCCACCACCTAATAGATATATATAGCCCGAAGTGGATCTTTTACTATCTTGGCATCCTGTAAAGTCGGAGTCAGAATACCCAATGATCTCAAAATGATCGATCTCCTATATGTGAGCATGTAATATTTTATTCTTTTCAGATATTTCATAACCCTTTTGGCTGTTTTCCAGTGATCCATACCTAGGTTGCTTAAATATCTGCCTAACACTCCAATAATGTACGCAATATTCGGACATATACAAACTTGAGCATACATTAAACTCCCTACAATCGAAGCTTAAGAAATCATCTGCATCTCATCTGGGCACTGATTAATACTAAATTTATCTTCTTTAGCGACAGGGGTATCACCTGGTTTGTAATTTTGCATGCCAAATCTCTTAAGTACTTTATCGATATAGCTCCTTATGATAATCTAAGGATACCATGAGAACGATCTCAATGTATTTGGATTTTCAATACAAAGGAGGCGTCACCAAGATCTTTCATTTAAAATTGCTTAATAAAAATCTCTTGGTTTCGTGCAATATGCATATATCATTTGTGGCAAGCAAAATGACATCCACATATAAAATCAGAAAAATGTATTTACTCCCACTGAACTTATGATACACACAATCATCAACTGCATTCACTTCAAAATTAAATGAGATAATTACTTGATAAAATTTATGGTACCATTGACGAGAAGCTTGCTTTAACCCATAAATGGATTTTGTCAATTTGCAAACCATTTTCTTTAGTCTTCTGACATAAAGTTTTCTGGTTGCACCATATAAATTGTCTCATCAATGTCTCCATTGAGAAACACCATCTTGACATCCATTTGATGGAGTTCCATATCATACTGTGCAACAAGAGCCATGATTGTCCTAAAAGAGTCCTTCAATGAAACTGGAGAGAATGTCTCTTTAAAGTCAATCCCTTCCTTTTGAGTATAGCCTTTAGCCACAAGACGAGCTTTATATCTTTCCACATTACCTTTTGAATCTCGTTTGGTCTTAAAAATTCATTTGCAACCAATGGGTTTCACACCTTCTGGTAATGGGATAAGTTCCCAAACTTTATTATCTTGCATAGACTTATACTCTTCTTTCATTGCTTCAATCCACTTTTTTGAATTGGAACCTTGTATGGCTTGAAGGAAGTTGACAGGATCATCTTCCATCATGCCATCATTTTCCTCATGTTCCTGAAGAAACACTATATAATCATCTAGAATAGCATTCTTCCTTTCTCTAGTGGATCGCCGTAAAGGCACTTGTTCTTGAGGTTGTTGAGTTTGTACCTCTGAGGGTTGAACAATAATTTCTTATTGTTCTGGATTTGCAACTTGATCATTATCAAAAGCATTTATAGGAATAGAAACTAGCTGCTCTTCAACAAGAGTAGTAGTTTCCAATTCATCCTTAAAGACAAAGTCTCTAACTTTATTTCTCCCCCCAAACTCAAATCCTCAAAGAACATTGCAGGTCCCGTCTCAAAAATTATCCTTGATTTGGGATCATAGAACTTGTAACCCTTGGATCGCTCAGAATACCCAACAAAATAGCTACTCACTGTCATGCAGTCCAATTTCTTTTCATGTGGCCTATAAGGCCTTACCTCAGCTAGACATCCCCAAACATAAAAATGCTTTAGACTAGGCTTTCGTTCTATCCAAAACTCATGAGGTATTTTGATGGCTACTTTAGTTGGTACTCTATTCAGAATATAGACTGTTGTCTTTAATGCCTCTCCTCATAGTGACTCTGGTAAAGTAGAATGACAAATCATACTCCTTACCATATCCTTAAGAGTCTTATTTCGTCTTTCAGCTACACCATTCATGCTAGGTGATCCTGGCATAGTGTATTATGGGATAATTTCATACTCCTCTAGGTATCTGGTAAATGGTTATGGACGTTGTTCACCTGATCCATTATATCTACCATAATATTCATCACCACGGTCAGATCTGACTCTTTTAATCCTTTTGCTGAGTTAAAGCTCAACTTTAGCTTTAAATGATTTGAACACATCCAAAACTTGGGATTTTTCATGAATAAAAAATAGGTTTTCATATCTTAAATAATCATCTATAAATGATACAAAATATTGTTGACCATTCCAAGAAGGTGTAGGAAATGGTCCACAAATATCTGTATGTATCAACTCTAAAACTTCCATAGTTCTATATGCACCTAATTCTTTGTTTTGGTCTGTTTTCCATTAATGCAATCAACACAGACAAAGTCTGTAAAATCAAGAGAATCCAAATTTTATCTGACACAAGTCGTTCAACTCTATTTCTAGAGATGTGACCTAATCGTTTATGCAATAATGTTCCTGAATTTTTATTGCAAATTTTATGCTTAGTACCTCTTGATTCCATATTCAGGGTTTCATTATAAGAAGCAACAGTATCAAGCAAATATAGATTGTCATACACCATAAGAAAACCAGTTCCAATAATATTTGAATTTAACGAAAGATTAAACTGACTATTTCCAAATGAACAACAATATCCTAATTTATCCAAAGCTAAAATAGAAACCAAATTTCGTCTAAATGACGGTACTACAAAAGTGTCTTTTAAATCCAAATAATAACCAAAACTTATAATAATAATCTAAAATGCCCAATTGCCTCCACATCTACCGACTTACCATCTTCTGTATAAATGCGTCTTTCAGCATCAATTGGCCTTCGATAGCTTAGGCAACCCTTCATTAAAACACTGATGTTAGTAGTAGCACCAGAATCTAACCACCAAGTGTTTCTAGGTACTAAAGCTATATTCACTTCAGACCAAATTAAGAAATGTACCTTTCTTTTCATGCCATGCATAATATTTGGAACATTCCTTCTTAATATGTCCAGACTTATTGCAGAAGAAACAACTGTCTTTATTCTGATTTTGTTTCTTCTTTACTAGACCCTTAGCAGCCTTATTCTTTATTTTCTTGCCTTTATCATTGCCCTTGAAGTTATTACCATTAAGGACCGGCACTGAATTGAGGTTAGCAGTAGCAACATTAGCTATAAAATAAAAGTAATACATAAATAACATGCTCATATAATAATTAACATCAAATATCAATAAATTCAAATAATGGTAAATCTCATCTCAAGATATCAAGTGCAACATTAATATCAAGTCTTTGGACAGTAATATTAACTGCTAGTGGTACTCTTGTTATAATGATCAAACACTAACAATAATGCATGTCAAATAATAAATCTATCTTTGGATCGACTTATTACTCACATGTAAATCCTTATAATCGTTACGTATTTACCATCACACGTATGTGTAGTTCGGCCAAGCATTAACCTTCCTTTGGGCCGATTAATACCCGTTTGAAACATACACATACTCAACATCCAACATCCTTCATGAACCATCTACACAAGAGATGTCACTTTGGTGATATCTTGTTTCAATTAGTTCAATTTCGAACGATGGACAAATTTATTAGGCATAAAAACACCATTAATTTAAATTTCATTGAACCTTTTAAAAATAACGATATGTTATTTTGTGGTTTCAACTCAATCTTGATAATAGAAAAATAATTTATCCTAATGGATAAAGCTTTGCTTTATGGATCATTAAATTAACCATAGGAGGAGGTTGCTCATGCTCACAGGATTGGGATCCGCATTGTCTTGTGATATATATGCATTAATGCCATGCATCTTATTCATGCAACTCCAATTTTATGGTATTTCTATTTTATTCCATCGTAAAAATAGAAATAACCCCCTAGGTCTCTACACATTAAAGGCCACACCTAATTAGATACAAAAACATTGATCAACTGAAACACTTAGCTGAATCCGTCCTTAAGAAGGAATTCCATGGAATTTTCGGTGAGAGAAGTTGTTGGGATTCAAGACATGTTTGACGTAATTAAGCTTTATCTTATCAGCTCATCTTTGACACATGATGAAGTGAATATCGTAGCAATATACATCACGGATGCAGCGAATGTCACATCGAAATTCATGATCAGCGCTAACCTTCCAATGGCATCAATTTACCAATGCTCACGATTGCTGAATAAAGCCAAAGAAACATATGCACAAATTATCAATTAGATTCAACATGAATTGAAGCTCTGATACGCTGAACCTAAGACCATCACCATGATCATTCATGTTTAATCATTAAGAATCCATAATCAATAAATAAAAGCGTACCTGAATTCATATTGCTTGATTGCTCTCCAAAATCCTGTTGTTGAAAGAAGAGAGCCCTTTAGAATAGGCTATATGATGAATTTAGCTTCTAACTATATAGATAGGTATTTCTATTTTAGCCCATCATAAAAATAGAAATAACCCCTAGGTCTCTACACATTAAAGGACCATACCTAATCAGATACATTAAAGCCCAAATAACTGAAACAGCTGATCACTTTTAATTGGGTTTAACCTTATTTGATAGTATGCAACACATAATTATTTCACATATAGCACAATGTAGGATTAAAAATCCAACATGGACATGCTTACATTGATAACAAATTATGCGTCATCATAGTGATTGCTTTCTTAAAAAGGCACAGAAATTCGTTCTAAATCTGATCATTTTATTTTCTAAGACATAGCTATCAACATGGACTGCTTAATTGGTAAATAGCTGCTGGCACCATGGCCTTTGTGGAGAAGCTTAAAGGCTTTTAATTTTTTTCCTGAGAATAGACAGTGATCGATGATAGAAACACACCAAACTACAAAAGAATGTTGCATTGGTATAAGTTAGTTGGACCTTGACATTTGGCTTGATCGCAAACCTCTTATGTTTATCCAGTCATAGAATTCAGATCCTATAGACTGTCAACAAGAAACATTTGCTGGTGTTAGTCAACAACTTTCAACTTCTAAAAGCCTTCTTAGTTCTAAATAAAATAAAATGCTAATATGCTTTTGAGAATTATCCTTTTGTATGGTAGATGCATGGAGAGAAGGAAAAACACGATAAGTAGATAATGCTGGAAGACGATTGCACAATTCGTCCATCCAGAATTTGCCTGCGCCTGAGGGCAGTTGAAAGGTCATGTAAATGCAAGCTTGTCTAAATTACTTCCACTAGAAGAACACAAACCTAAGAGTCTCATCTCACTATAGAACAGTTTTGAGATCTAAGCACATCCGAAGTTTATTTTCTGTTACCTAATTGTAAGCTCAGGTGTGGCATATCCAAAGTCCAAGTGAGTCACATAGGTTTGAAAGCTTAGGCTACCTAAGTTCTCATGTTCTTAAGTCATTTGGATCGGCTTGTGACCTAAGAATAGAGAGCATATGAGTCATGGGTGTACATGAGCTCGAATTTGAGTGCTTTCTTGCATGGCTTAGAAAGAAATTTTTTTGAGAGAATGTTTAATAAGCTAATTGTAGGTTATGAGACTAGATCCATGGGGATTGGACTCAGATTTTCTATATTAGTGGTGTCTGTTTTCTTGGAAGTTGCTAGGCATACGCTAGGCTTTCATATTTGTAGAGTTTGTTAGGGAGTTGGTTACAGACTGGTACGGATATGGATGATTATTTAAGACTCTCTCTGAATATAATCAGATAGACCAAGAAATAAAGATATTTTCTTTTTCTTCTATATTTATTTATTCTTCATCTTCTCTATCTTTTCTTATATGTCTGATCTTGACGGAAGCTGCCCAATAAGTAAATTTATAAAGAAAAATTATAAAGGAAGAATCAGATTTAAAAAAATCTCTCTCCTCTTCCTTCTCCCAGCGCGTCACGGACTTTTTGTTCTCGTTTTTCGGCCGTCAAGAAATTGTGAAGGAAGGTCCACGGAAGCACGGCTGTGTGGGTAACGTAAAGGAAAACATGAACGCTGCCTTGGGAAAGAATCCATGTCAACTCGGTAGCAACCTTCACATGGTGGTAGCCTTCACGTTGACAGCCTTTGGGATTTCTAGCGGAAAAAGTCTTTATACATCATCTTCAGACAGTAAATCTTACATGGACTGCATCATCTCTTCTGATTGGTCCACATGAATCCTATGTGGCTGATGATGCGGAACGGTATGGCTTGCTACGATGTTACGTTCTGATTGTGACGGCCATTAAAAGCGATTCGCCTTTATTTTAAAATTGATGTGTAGATGAAAATGCCCTTTTCCTCTAGCCTACTTCTACCGCCATTTTTTTTTGGATTAAATCTATGCAAAAAAAATTCTTTCTTCCCCCTCGCTCTGACTTTTGGATGTAAGGAATCAGTCCAAAGTTTGAACAAGATCCTGAGCCCTCGCTCTGAGAGTCCGATCGGAAGAAAATATTTCAGCTTCGAGGCTGGAATACGTAGCTACTGAAGTCTTTGTACAAAAACTTCTGGAGAAACTGTCATTTGCAGCAGGAAGTAAAAAGTCCTTGTTTCTACTTCTTTGTAAAACTCCTTTATTATCGTTAGAAGAAGTTAATGCATTAGGAAACCACTTAATGCGCATGTAACTTCCTTAGACCAAACAGTTATGACATTCTTGGAGTCATAACTGTTTAGAGTTTAGTATTTTGTAGCACGAATGTCATACTATATAACTTATGAACTGGGGTGCCGTCAGAGTATTTCGACGGCCTATATTCCCATTATTTTCTTTTTCATATAGCTCTAGTTACAAACCTATGATACCCGTGCTCCGGGGTATCGTCATAAAAGCTACGACACCCCAGATTTACTGTTAAGACACCGTAGTTACAAGCCTACGATACCCGTGCTTATAACTGACCATGGAGAGAGCATGAGAATGGATATAAAGAAGAGGAGAAGAGAGGGGAGGGGCATTCTACGGAGGGCCAAGAGGAGAAGAGGGGGGAGCGACACCCTAGTTTAAACTTTAACAGTCCACGCACGGGTGTTGTTGCCTTAAAACCAGGGTGTCGTCAGATGAGAGCTGGAATATCGGTAACAGCCTAAGTCGGGAATGTCGTCGGTCCCTGCATTAATAGTCTCTGCACGAATGTCGTCGCCTTAAAGCCAGGATGTCGTCAAATGAGAACTGGAGTATCGGTAATAGCCTAAGTCGGGTTCGCATACTATTGGGAACTCGCTTTGCTCATAACCGCCTGTACAACTTCACTGGAAAGGGTGACCTGGACCCAGCGTTGGATAAGAGCTATGTGCCCGAGCTGAAGTGGAAATGTAAGCCCAATGACAATACGACCCGTGTGGAGATGGATCCTGGGAGTTCCAGAACATTTGACTTAGGTTACTACAAAGGTGTGGCCAAGGGGAGAGGGCTCTTCACCTCTGATGATGCTCTCCCGCATGACCCTGAGACAAAAGCATACGTCGACCGCCAGGCCATGTCATACCCAGAGGAGTTCTTCAAAGATTTCGCTGAGTCCATGGTTAAAATGGGAAGGATTGGAGTCCTCACGCAGAGCAAGGGTGAGATCAGGAAGAAGTGTGCCTTTGTTAACTAGACCAGATGTGTCCAAAAATGTTAGAAAGTTTTGCTATGTGTTTTTAATAAGGTCAGGACTTGGATCGGTCCTTCGATTTCTAATGCTTTCAACATGAATAATTGGTGGCAATAAGGCGGCGTTTCTCTGATTCTCCGCTCTGTTTGACATTGGTTCCCATTGTGTATCCATTTACTTGGACAAGAATAGAACTAGTTAAGTTGATTTGCGTGTGTGGAGATTTACACTAGTTTGATTTTTTTATTTCACCCCTTGGACCTCCCTGGCCGAGGTACATGGCATGTTTGCATACCTTTAGGGTAGAATCCTATGAATTTATAAATATTATTTATTTTCAATACATAAATAATTCAAAACGTAATATCAACTCAATATGCAATTCGTTATCCTCAAATATGTGAAATCTAAACTATCTCAAATGTGTGAAAATAAAATTATCTATTCGACATCTTTTTCTACCAATCCCACGTCCTGTTCAATCTTCAAATCTTCAGCCTTTGTAAAATGTATGGCAAGTATAATATGAGTTCATAGCCAGCAAGAATTGTTATATATATATATATATATATATATATATATATATATATATATATATATATATATACATTACAAAATAAATCATGCTACAAACACCATATAATAAAATTATGCATTAATATAAGAAGGTTTGTTACTATGCTTTAATTAGAATCATTATAACAATAATACTAGCGAAATAGCAACCAATACCAATGTACTCTATAAATTCATAATGACAAATTAGTTATACTAGTATATTATACATGCTAAAGATATATACCGATGATCTAATTGTATCAGTGCTTCATATGTATAAATCTAACCTAACTATCATTTCTTACTCAAATTGGCTTTTACACTAATCCCACGTATCATAAATCTATTAATTATGATTATCACCCACAACCAAGATTGATTCTACATCGGGTTGCACATGGCATGGCTCTAGTTAACTCATTTGTGATCATTTAATTATATACCTAACTAAGATGAATGATGAATATATCACTGATATGGCCACCATTGAGCTATTTTTTAAGGTTAATTTTTAATGTAGTTGTATTGATTGTAGCTAGAACCATTTTAAATGGATTAGGCTAGAAAGTTCAAATTACTACCACCTTTTCTTTTGGGCAATTTTTTGGGCATCTAAGGAAATAACAATTGATTTGATGAACTTTCTATGGTCTATATATATATAGAGAGAGAGAGAGATAGACTTGGCTATACGTCTAGATCTGATCGCTCTTTTCATCCTTAGATCCATACTGGTCATGGATTCTAGAAGTAATAAAGGTGGGGCAATTTTAAGATCCATACGAATCCAAGAATGAAAAGAGTAACTGAATCTAGCACTTGGCTACACATGAATATAGTTAAGTTCAACTCTCCCTCTCTTCCTCCTCTCTCTCTCTCTATATATATAAAGAGAGATTTGTGAAGGTATCAGATCAGGATCACAAAAAGGTAATATTTGTAAGGCTTGCTTAAATTATTTGTATTGATTTTTACTTTTGAGAGGAAAAAAGGGCTATACATGTTTGGTGTAAATGACTAACATGCCTAAGAATTAGAGGTAGCTAGATGCTTCATGAGTTGAGTGCAAATGGCTCAACTTTTGTCAAAATTTGACCAATGCTAGTCCAATCCACCTGCAATCATAGGACACTCTATTTAAACCTAAATATCACCTTCATTTGCAATTAGGCTTAAATATTTGGATTTTGATCATACAGCAGTCCAATCTAAATTGCAGCTATGTATAAACTAATATGAATTAAGTAGCTCCGGGTTTAAACAATACCAAACCTAACCCAAAAGCAGAAATATCAAAGTAAACAAAAAATTTAAATATACAAACATATAGTTTGTCAAGGTACCTCAATGAACGGTGTTAAAACTAAGATAGCTGCAATTGCAAAGTGTTCTATTAGATTTGTCAAAATAGCTAGATAATAATGCACATATATTATTTTAATATCTATATGAGAAATTTAATAAACCCAATAAATGTTCATAAATGTTTAAAGATTTTTTGTCTTGAAATTTACCTTAGCTCTGAAGCCAAGCATGGCTCAATCCTTAAAAATATGGAATAGCATTTTGATATGGACTAATTTAATCCAATCCTTTTTCTTGATCAAATTTTGAAGATAAAGTAGTCAATTAAACCCAAGTTAAAACAATTTCTAAGTATATTAAGTTAGATCTAGATATTGGATCAGAATTTCAACTGAATTAGGATCAAATTAAGTAAATTTCAGATTTGACCCATTTGTAGCCATATTGATGATGGAGTCAAATGACAAACTCACAATTAATCATTCCGTAATATTTAAATAGGCATTAGATAAATGCATCATGGAGGCTTTTCCAAAGTAGACTAATGCTAATTTATATAAAACTTTAGTGCCTTAAACATTAGATTCAGGCCTATCTATAGAATAATTACTTCAAGCTATAGATTCTCCTTTTGGACACCAGTTTGTTAGCGAGCTTGGTAAGTTCGATCACAAAAATTTACTTTTCTGAATTAATTGACTGCATCAACCTTGTCAATTTTAGCATGATGTGATCGGTAGTCTTTTCTTTAATTGATGGCAAAAATTTCTAACCAATCTATGGCAATCTTTAGACTTTGTATTACACTTATTTAATTTTACTTCGCTGCTAAGAAGACTACAAGCTTGCATATTGACTAGGTTTACGTATGAGACGTGAACTTCTAGGCCCTAAGTACGTAGCTTGGTTTCCACTTGTATCCCTTTCAATTTTAGAATGTGGTGGTAGGCCTTGTATATTAATTATAAGGTCTGGTTCAAGGGGGAGGCGATATGGGGCCACACTTCATGACGTCTTTATATGCCTATCTTTATAGCATTATATTCACCTTAACTATCCAAAGCATTCGACCTCCGCACCTTTTTTTTTTTTTTTAAATACCGTGGATGGACCTTTCAGGAGTACAGCTCATCCAGGTACCTCAAATGAAGATGCAAAATTTGGTGCATTCTCCGGTTCTTTGAACTCTGAACTCCCCTGGTAAAATTATAATAAAATTCGGACCACTTTATACTCAACCATACATTAAACAATATTAAGTTCTACAATACCAACATGATTCAGGCCGCGGTCACCGCATGCAATTTCATGCATGGTCCGACTCCATGTGCTGGCCACGCGCTAAGACACTTCATTTATATTAAAAAGAGGCGAGCGGAGGCGCCAGCCAATTTTCCATACCATTGTATGGTTGGCCATTCCAGCCACCGACCGCACGTGTCGGCCATATTAAACGTGGTAGCCACGAGCCTTGTGAGAAAAATATTTCGACTCCACGAACTAGCTTTCAGATCATTAGTGCATATCTATCATGTACTACTGTGAGGGTTCGCATCACCACAGCCACGCCCCCTTACTTCGATCATTTGGGCGGGCCCAAATTATCAGTGGAAGATTTGAAGGGCGTCGAGAGGGCGTTTTGACCCTTGACCAGTGATGTATCAATCTATTTTTATTATATTTTATATAATATTTGGTTCGTAACATTTCATATGAAAATTTGTGATAAATAAATAAAGAGGAAAATCAATCGTTTTTTATTGTACTTATATATAGTTCATGCATGGCAATCCACTTGAAAATTGTGTAGTAAGGAAATGACAAGGGACGTCGCAATCTAAAAACCACTGGGCTACCAAAACCTCCCCTCCGATAAACAGATGGTTCGCTGGCTTCACGTCAGAGCTCAACATATATTCCAGTATCTTCAAGCTTTCGCCACCACTCTGAAAGATGGCTGGCCATGAGGTTTTTGTTCCACTTAACCCTTGTGCTCTTCTCCTTGACAAAACCAATGCCCATGCCTTGAAGCTTGGTTTCTACAAGAAGTACTCGTGCCCAGATGCAGAGGCCATAGTTCGTAAGACCGTGGCCAGTTACTTTTCTAAGGACCCAACAGTCTCCGGCCCATTATTAGGGCTACATCTCCCCGATTGCTTTGGCAGGGTAACGAGATGCTTATCGATGTTCCTGTCATTAGCTTTGCTAATGAGTATGTCCTAAACAAAGCAAATTAAAAGGCAACTAGGGCCGGATATCCCAATAAATTAATTTCTGTAACACCAAAACCATTGACTGATCGCAGAAGCTAAGATACTCATAAACTCTCCTTGTTTGCATCTTGAAGCATTATTGACATTTTTTTTAATTGGATATCTCTGAACAAACATAATGAATGGAAGCACGATTGACGCATGAACTATAAAATAATGAGTAGATGCCGACATGATGGTTGTCCTTTTTTGCATGACCAGGACCAAGATTTGCCAGAGAAGTAGAGGGTACAGAAGTACAAAATGCTTGATCTCCATTCTGTTTATAACCAGACATCATCGATGAGGTATGCCATCTGTCCGATGCTAGGAAAGAAAGGGCTTTACATTTCTTATGCCAACTTGGTTTATTCTACATTTGCTAGGTTAGAGGTGGTTGTTGATGGTTCTAGGATCAGCATTCCATTCATGCCATCCTTGTGGATAACTGAGAAGAACCACTCAGATAGAGGAAGACCAAAGGTTTTGTGATTCTGGTCTTTGCATCGTGTGGCTGTCAAATGGATTAGTTAGGGTTGGTAATGTTCTTTTTCAAATTATAATGTGAATTGTTCAGAATATTAATATAATGCTAGCTGTAAATTAATGAAGTTTGTCCGTACTTGGAGCTTGTGATTGTAAGATTGAAAATTGAGTCTTATTGCACCAAAAAGAGAGAGAGAGAGAAACACAATGATAACATTTACAAGCATTATCTAGTGGAAGTAATTTAGACAAGATATGAAGACTCTTAGTTTTGTATAGCTCTATGCGAAAATAGCTTTTCGCATCAAAGAAACGAAGCAAAAATTTTTGAAGAGATTGTAGAAGGAAATTTTA
Organism: Calamus simplicifolius; assembly: GCA_900491605.1. NCBI lineage: Eukaryota > Viridiplantae > Streptophyta > Magnoliopsida > Arecales > Arecaceae > Calamus > Calamus simplicifolius. The sequence continues at coordinate 1,174,528 of UESW01004724.1, forward strand.
ATTAAAATTTTATCTTTAGATATTTTTTTAATTCATTTTTATGATTACTGTTTGTGGCCTGATCAACCATAAATAGTGAAAGCAAAGTTGAATTTAAAAATTTTAATGAAAAAGAAAGTTTTTCCGTGCGAAAGGTGAAAGTTGAGGATTTACTAGTGCAGAATTTTCTTGATGTTGCTTTGGAATCAAAGCCTGAGGAGATGTCAGAAGGGGATTGATTTTAAAGAGAAGAGAACATGTGCAGCGATCAGAGGATCTCTTGCTGATTCGGTTTTGTACAGTGTCCAAGATAAAAAGAAACTGAAGGGTCTTTGGGCCAAGTTGCATTCTTTGTACATGGGCAAAATATGTGCAATAAACTTATATTGAAGAAATAATTATATAGTCCTCGGATGTAGGAAGGTGGGGATATTATTCTTCATATTCAGAAGTATGATAGGGTATACAATGATTTGATGACTCTTAGTATTAAGATAGAGGAAGAAGATAAATCTCTTCTCTTGTTATGTTCATTGCCTATGTCTTATGATCCTCTTGTTACTACACTACTTTATGGAAAAGAAACATTGCTTTATGAAGATATTGTATCTATGTTGAGATCCAATGAGCAGCGAGAAAAGATATCAGGGGAAGGAGTACCTTAGGAGGGCCTCACGGTGGGAGAGAGAACCAGCAGAGGCAAGGAGGTCAGCAAGCACAGGGGCCGATCAAGGTCTAAGTCAAAGAAAGGTAAAGGCAAGTTCAGGTGTTACAAGTGTAATAGGGTTGGACACATAAAGAAAAATTATCCTTTTTGGAAGAAACCTCAAGAAGAGAAGAAAGAGAAGGAATATGTCAGTACTGTTGAAGATGTAGGGGTCGAGGAGGACCTCTTGGTGGTTTCAGATGCACACGGAAGAACAGCAGACAGTTGGTTACTTAATTCCGCCTACTCATATTATTATACACCGCATCGATCCTGGTTTGCAGATTATACTAAAATCGATGTGAAAAATGTGACATTAGGGGATAATCATTCTTGTAGGATGGCAGGAGTTGGCACAGTTAGGATCAGAATGTTTGATGGCATTACGAGAACTCTTGCTCATGTAAAGCATGTTCCTAACTTGAAGAAGAACCTAGTGTCCTTGGGGTACCTGGAGAGGAATGGATTTGACTTCCGTTGTTGTTTCGAGAATGATGTACTCAACATCATGAAAAGTGCCATGGTTGTGATGAGGGGGAAGAGGTTGGAAAATAATTTGTATCAGCTGGTTGGGTCTATGATGTGTGGAGGGTCTGAGACAACAGTAGCAGTGCATAATCAGCAGGATATGTACCGCATGTGGCACTACCATCTTGGTCACATGGAAGAGCGGGGCATAAGGGTGCTGATGAAGGATATGAAGATTCCAGCTTTGAATGAGGGTGTTGCAGAGGTCGTGAGCCATATCAGATGGGCAAGCAACACAAGGTAAAATTTTCTACCAGTTTAGTGCACAGTACACCTCCCTTGGAGCTAGTACACAGTGATGTTTGGGGTCCAGCTCCAATTTTGGGCTGGAATGAGGCCAGATATTTCATGACTCTGATTGTTGATTTTTCAAGGAAGGTCTGGATATATTTTTTGAAGAAAAAGTCAGAGGTCTTCTTTCAATTTCAAGCATTGCAGGCTGAGATGAAAAAGGAGACAGGGAGATATGTAAAGGTGGTGTGGTCTGATAACGGTGAAGAATTCACAAGTAAGGAGTTTCTAAAATTTTGCACAGATGGAGGCCTCAAAAGGCAATTTTTAGTGGTTAGAACTCCTTAACAAAATGGAGTGGATGAGACAATGAAACAAACTCTCATGGAGAAAGCTAGATATATGAGATTGCAAGTAGGATTACCTAAAATATTTTGGATGGACACAGTTGACACAGCAGCCTACTTGGTGAACAGATCTCCTTATGTCAAGCTTGATGGGAGGTTACCAGAGGATGTGTAGTCTGATAGACAGGTGGAGCTCAGCCATATCAGAGTCTTTGGATGTACAACATTTGTACATGTGGATGCCAGTCAGCGGACTAAGTTGGATGCCAAAGCTCGAAAAATGGTATTCATTGGATATCCGTGAGGAGCCAATGGATACAGGCTGTGGGATCCCTTGGAGCAGAAGGCCATGATCAGTAGGAATGTGGTCTTTGATGAGAGCTCAGTCCTCAAGAAGTAAGAGGTGGTGGAGGTTTAGCCAGAGGCCCAGTCGAACGTGGGTGAATAGCAGGAGGCTCAGCAGGGCACAACTGAGCAACTAACCTCTTATGATATTTTACCTTTTGTATGATCGTCAGAAGGACATGAGATTCAGGTGGAGAACACTCCAGATATGTCTTCACATGCAGGGATCAGCCAAATGCATGCTCATGGCAGAGATGAGTAGAGGGAGGAGTCACATCCTGAGATAGGCATCGACATTGCATTGTATAAGCCAAAGAGAATAATTCGATAGCCAGAGCGATATAGGTTTGGCAAGACTATATCATATGCATTGATGGCTACTAGTGGAGGACTAGTTGCCTACCAAAAGGCACTGATAGGCCAGGATAGAGATAGGTGGGTCCAGGCTATGGCGAAAAAGATGCAGTCCCTGCAGAAGAATCAGACTTGACAGTTGGTGTCACTGCCAAGTGGAAAGAAGCCTATTGGTTGCAAATGAGTATTTCAGTGCAAAGGAGCCACAAAGAAGGAGAGGATCAGGTATAAGGCCAGGTTATTGGCCAAAGGATTTTCTCAAAAAAAAGGCATTGACTACAATGACTTGTTCTCACCAGTGGTACGATACACATCTATCAGGATGTTGCTGAGCATTGTAGTAGTGCAAAATTTGGAACTGGAGCGATGAATGTCAAGACAACCTTCCTTTATGGGGATTTGAAGGAGGAGATTTATATGGAGCAGTAGGAGGGGTTCATAGAATCAGAGTTAGAAAAAAAGGTATGTCATTTGCAGAGATCATTATATGGTTTGAAGTAGTTGCCACGCCAATGGTACCTACGGTTTGATACCTTTGTGAGGAGCATTGGTATGTCTAGATGTGAGTATGATCCCTGTGTTTATTTTAGAATTTTAGAAGATCATTCCATATTACACTTGCTTTTGTATGTGGATGATATGCTAATTGCATGCAAAGTAAAGCTGTTGTAGAGGATCTAAAGGCAGCATTATCAGTTGAGTTTAAAATGAAGGATTTAGGTCATGCTACATGGATTTTAGGGATGAAAATTTTTAGAAATAGAGACAGAAGGTTGCTTCACTTATCTTAGGGGACTTATATCATGAGGGTCTTAGAAAGGTACAGGATGGATGGTGCAAAGCCAGCCGCATTAACATTGGCTGGTCACATTAAACTCTTCAAGACTATATCGTCGAGTTTTGAGACAGAGGCCGAGGAGATGTCCAGAGTACCTTATGCTTTAGGAGTTGGCAGTCTCATATATGCTATGGTGTGTTGTAGGCCTGACCTTGTATGTGCTATTAGCCATGTTAGCAGATTCATGGCTAATCCGGGTAGAGCACATTGGAGAGCTCTGAAAGGGATCTTCAAATATCTTATTGGCACAGTCAGTGTTGATGTATGCTATGGGTATAGTAGCATGAAGCCTAGCACTAAACTGACCATGGAGGCTCAGGATCAGGTAGCCAGTTTTATTAATGCTGACTATGATGGTGATTTGGATACCAGGAGGTCAACGACAGGATATGTCTTTATGTTGAATGGTGGTCCAATATCATGGAGGTCAAGTTTGCAGCCAATTACGGCTTTGTCTACTATAGAGTCAGAGTATATTGGTATTTCAGAGGCTGCAAAGGAGGCTATGTGACTGAAAGATCTTGCACTGGAGATGGGGATAGCACTAGAGTTGATCAGGGTATTTTCTGATAGCCAAAGTCCTTTATGTTTGGTCAAAAATCCGATCTATCATGTTAGGACCAAACATATTGACATCAGATACCACAGGATTAGGGACCTTATGGAGGATGGTGAGTTAGAGCTTATGAAAGTGTTTACCAAAGATAACGCAGCGGATGCACTCAATAAGGTACTGTCTCGAGATAGCTTCTTCGAATGTGGAGCACTAATGGGATTGATGGACCAGGTAGAGCTTACTGAAACTTTGATGCACCAAGGTGGAGATTGTAAGCTCAGGTATAGCACACCAAAGTCCAGATGAGTCACACAGGTTTGAGAGCTTAGGCTACCTAAGTTCTCAGGTTCCTAAGTCATTTGAGCCGGCTTGTGACCCAAGAATAGAGAGCATGTGAGTCATGAGTGTACATGGGCTCAGGTTTGAGTGCTTTCTTGCATGACTTAGAAGGGAGTTTTTTTAAGAGAATGTTTAATAACCTAATTGTAGGTTATAGGACTAGGTCCATGGGGATTGGGCTCAGGTTTTCTAGATTAGTGACGCTCGATTTTCTTGGAAGTTGCTGAGCGTAGCTAGGCTTCCATATTTGTAAGAAGTTTGTTAGGGAGTTAGTTATGGACTGGTGCGAAGAAATTTTATCAACCAAGATGGATGATTATTTAAGACTCTCTCTGAACGTAACCGGATAGACGAAGAAATAAAGATTTTTTTTTCTTCTATATCCATCTATTCTTCTTTTTCTCTATCTTCTTCACGCGCCTGATCTTGGCGGAAGCTGCGCAATACTAACTCCATAAAATAAACGAGAAAGATGCTAATATGTTATTATTGGTAATTCATATCCTGAATTTATCCAATTCATAGCTGGAGTAGTTAAGTGAATATTAAAACACTTTGGAGACCATCCATATACATTAACAATAATCGTGCTTCTTCCCTCAACAGCTCGACTTGCAGTTGTCGATGTTACAAAGTCAGAATCTTCTCACCAATTCCATCATCACGTATAGATTAATACTTGGATGACTTGCTTCTTTCTATATCATTCATTATCTTTTCAATATAATTCTGTACTATTCATTAGTTTAGATGTTATATTTTTGTGCATCGAATTCCATGTCGAATTTATGCAGCATAGCCAAGTCAACCCTCCTGCCTCAACACATGCATACCAATTCAAACACATCTCCACTTGCTTTTAAAATCAGGATGCCACTTAAACTAGCGTCTAAAAAACGATTTCACCATTTCTATAACAGCCATCTAGCGAAGTCCAATGCTGAAACTCAACTATAAATTGATGTCATGGTCCATCGCACTCAGCCTCAAGGGATTCTTCCTTAGTTTGGTCCGCAGAAAAGATGTCTTACATTGTTCTTTTTAGGCTCTTGGTTCCTTTAGTCCTTGCACTCCTCCTCATTGGCTCAACGGAAGCACAGTTGGAGTATGGGTTCTATAGAAACTCATGCCCACATGCAGAAGCTATAGTCCTCGAAGAAATGACCAAGGTCATGGCAAAACTACCTTTCCTTACGGGACCGTTTCTACGGATGCATTTCCACGACTGTTTCGTCCACGTAAGTAACTTCAATCTCTTATGATGATGGCATGCACGTCGTATGTTATCGATGAATTTTGTCTTACACTGTTCTCACACCATATCTACTCTGTAAATGAAGGGATGCGATGCCTCTCTTCTACTGAATTCCCCAAATATTAATAACCCTGCCGAGAAAGATGCACCTCCAAATCAAAGCCTTGCAGGTTTCGACGTCATTGATGATATAAAGGCTAAGCTAGAGATAGCTTGTCCCGGGATTGTCTCCTGTGCGGACATCTTAGCTATGATTGCTCGGGATTCAGTGTTTTTGGTAAGAGTAATGTTCTTATGACTGGAATTGTTTAACTAGGACTTGTTTGACTAACGGCAAGCTGTTTTTCCAGACCCATGGACCGTATTACGGAATAGAGACTGGCCGAAGGGATGGAAGCAGATCAGTAGCCTTAGATACCATGGCTAACCTGCCACCACCGACCTCAAGCATCTCCTCTCTTAAAGCCATCTTTCTCCAGAAAGGGTTAACTGTCAAGGACCTCGCAGTTCTATCAGGTAAAACTGATCTTGTAGTTGCATCTCGATCGAGTTGATTATAACTAATTCAAACGCAATTCTTGTATTTCTTATATCTTGTATATATTAAAGATTATTGTAATATACGATGGGGAAGTTTCTGACTTGTCCAATTTCCCCTCTGAAAAAAGAGAGTGCAATTGAACTAAGTCTCTGGTACTACCAACCAGGCCAACTGGTACGCTCTTCCTTATATATGCTAGTCTTAAATTATAAATTTTACGTATGATAGAGAAAGAGAGCTTAGATCTTATGGAAAGTCCAGGCATTTCCACTGGTTGATGGTTAAGCCAACTTTCCGTTCCTCCACAATCAGGTTCGCATACTATTGGGAACTCGCTTTGCTCATCCTTCACGGACCGCCTCTACAACTTCACTGGAAAGTTGGATAAGAGCTATGTGCCCGAGCTGAAGTGGAAATGTAAGCCCAATGACAACACGACCCGTGTGGAGATGGATCCTGGGAGCTCCAGAACATTTGACTTGGGTTACTACAAAGGTGTGGCCAAGGGGAGAGGGCTCTTCACCTCTGATGATGCTCTCCTGCATGATCCTGAGACAAAAGCATACGTCGACCGCCAGGCCATGTCAACCCCAGACGAGTTCTTCAAAGATTTCGCCGAGTCCATGGTTAAAATGGGAAGGATTGAAGTCCTCACGCAGAGCAAGGGTGAGATCAGGAAGAAGTGTGCCTTTGCTAACTAGACCAGATGTGTCCAAAAATGTTAGAAAGTTTTGCTATGTGTTTTTAATAAGGTCAGGACTTGGATCGGCCCTTCGATTTCTAATGCTTTCAACATGAATAATTGGTGGCAATAAGGCGGAGTTTCTCTGATTCTCCGCTCTGTTTGACATTGGTTCCCATTGTGTATCCATTTACTTGGACAAGAATACAACTAGTTATGTTGATTTGCGTGTGTGGAGATTTACACTAGTTTGATTTTTTTATTTCACACCTTGGACCTCCCTGGCCGAGGCACATGGCATGTTTGCATACCTTTAGAGTAGAATCCTATGAATTTATAAAAATTATTTATTTTCAATACATAAATAATTCAAAACGTAATATCAACTCAATATACAATTCATTATCCTCAAATATGTGAAATCTAAACTATCTCAAATGTGTGAAAATAAAATTATCTATTCGACATCTTTTTCAACCAATCCCACGTCCTGCTCAATCTTCAAATTTTCAGCCTTGTAAAACGTATGGCAAGTATAATATGAGTTCATAGCCAGCAAGAATTGTTATATATATATATATATATATATATATATATATATATATATATATATATAGTAACATACATTACAAAATAAATCATGCTACAACACCATATAATAAAGTATGCATTAAATATAAGAAGGTTTGTTACTATGCTTTAATTAGAATCATTATAACAATAATACTAGCGAAATAGCCATACCAATACCAATGTACTCAATAAATTCATAACGATGAATTAGTTATACTAGTATATTATACATGCGAAAGATATATACCGATGATCTAATTGTATCAGTCGTTCATATGTATAAATCTAACCTAACTATCGTTTCTTACTCAAATTGGCTTTTACACTAATCCCATGTATCATAAATCTATTAATTATGATTATCAACCACAACCATAAATCTATTAATTATGATTATCACCCAAAACCAAGATTGATTCTACATCGGGTTGCACATGGCATAGCTCTTAACTCATTTGTGATCATTTAATTATATACCTAACTAAGATGAATGATGAATATATCACTGATATGGCCACCATTGAGCTATTTTTTAAGGTTAATTTTCAATGTAGTTGTATTGATTGTAGCTAGAACCATTTTAAATGGATTAGGCTAGAAAGTTCAAATTACTACCACCTTTTCTTTTAGGCAATTTTTTTGGGCATCTAAAGAAATAACAATTGATTTAATGAACTCTATATGATATATATATATATATATATAAAAGAGAGAGATAGACTTGGCTATACGTCCAGATCTGATCTCTCTTTTCATCCTTAGATCCATACTAGTCATGTATTCTAAAAGTAATAAAGGTGGGGCAATTTCAAGATCCATACGGATCCAAGAATGAAAAGAGTAACTGAATTTAGCACTTGGCTACACATGAATATAGTTAAGTTCATCTCTCCCCCTCTCCCTCCTCTCTCTCTTTATATATATATAAAGAGAGATTTGTGAAGGTATCATATCAGGATAACAAAAAGGTAATATTTGCAAGGCTTGCTTAAATTATTTAAATTGATTTTTCACTTTTGAGAGGAAAAAAGGGTTATACATGTTTGGTGTAAATGACTAACTTGCCTAAGAATTAGAGGTAGCTAGATGCTAGCAAGCTCATGAGTTGGGTGCAAATGGTTTAACTTTTGTCAAAATTTGACCAATGCTAGTCCAATCCACTTGCAATCATAAGGCACTCTATTTAAACCTAAATATCACGTTCATTTGCAATTAGGCTTAAATATTTGGATTTTGATCATACAGCAGTCCAATCTAAATTGCAGCTATGTATGAACTAATATGAATTAAGTAGCTCCAGGTTTAAACAATACCAAACCTAACCCAAAAGCAGAAATATCAAAGTAAACAAAAAATTTAAATATACAAACATATAGTTTGTCAAGGTACCTCAATGAACGGTGTTAAAACTAAGATAGCTGCAATTGCAAAGTGTTCTATTAGATTTGTCAAAATAGCTAGATAATAATGCACATATATTTTTTAATATCTATATGAGAAATTTAATAAACCCAATAAATGTTCATAAATGTTTAAAGATTTTTTGTCTTGAAATTTACCTTAGCTCTGAAGCCAAGCATGGCTCAATCCTTAAAATATGGAATAGCATTTTGATATGGACTAATTTAATCCAATCCTTTTTCTTGATCAAAATTTGAAGATAAGTAGTCAATTAAACCCAAGTTAAAACAATTTCTAAGTATATTAAGTTAGATCTAGATATTGGATCAGAATTTCAACTGAATTAGGATCAAATTAAGTAAATTTCAGATTTGACCCATTTGTAGCCATATTCATGATGGAGTCAAATGATAAACTCACAATTAATCATTCCGCAATATTTAAATAGGCATTAGATAAATGCATCATGGAGGCTTTTCCAAAGTAGACTAATGCTAATTTATATAAAACTTTAGTGCCTTAAACATTAGATTCAGGCCTATCTATAGAATAATTACTTCAAGCTATAGATTCTCCTTTTTGGACACCAGTTTGTTAGCGAGCTTGGTAAGTTCGATCACAAAAATTTACTTTTCTGGATTAATTGACTGCATCAACCTTGTCAACTTTAGCCTAACGTGATCGGTAGTCTTTTCTTTAATTGATGGCAAAAATTTCTAACCAATCGATGGCAATCTTAGACTTGTATTACACTTATTTAATTTTACTTCGCTGCTAAGAAGACTACAAGCTTGCATATTGACTAGGTTTACGTATGAGACGTGAACTTTTAGGCCCTAAGTACGTAGCTTGGTTTCCACTTGTATCCCTTTCAATTTTAGAATGTGGTGGTAGGCCTGTATATTAATTATAAGGTCTGGTTCAAGGGGGGAGGCGATATGGGGCCACACTTGATGACCTCTTTATATGCCTTTCTTTATAGCATTATATTCACCTTAACTATCCAAAGCATTCGACCTCGGTACCTTTTTTTTTTTTTAAATACCGTGGATGGACCTTTCAGGAGTACAGCTCATCCAGGTACCTCAAATGAAGATGCAAAATTTGGTGCATTCTCCGGTTCTTTGAACTCTGAACTCCCCTTGTAAAATTATAATAAACATCGGACCACTTTATACTCAACCATACATTAAACAATATTAAGTTCTACAATACCAACATGATTCAGGCCGCGGTCACCGCATGCCATTTCATGCATGGTCCCACTCCATGTGCTGGCCACGCGCTAAGACACTTCATTTATATTAAAAAGAGGCGAGCGGAGGCGCCAGCCAATTACCAGCTTGGCCATTCGAGCCACCGCCCGCACGTGTCGGCCATATTAAACGTGGTAGCCACGCGCCTTGTGAGAAAAATATTTCGACTCCACGAACTAGCTTTCAGATCATTAGTCATATCTTTAGGTTTTTGTTCCACTTAACCCTTGTGCTCTTCTCCTTGACAAAACCAATGCCCAAGCCTTGAAGCTTGGTTTCTACAAGAAGTACTCGTGCCCAGATGCAGAGGCCATAGTTCGTAAGACCGTGGCCAGTTACTTTTCTCAGGATTTAACGGTCTTTGATCCATTTTTAAGGTAGTATTTGATAAAAAAAATATTATTCATGAATAAGTATATGGGATAGAGTTTGTCCCTTGACTATCCCTAGGGATATCTCTTGTCTATCACATTGATCATATCAAATACAAAAAGATAAATTCATAGGATAACTTTTTTTATTCTTATTTGGAGGGATAACCAGCTATTCCTATATTTTTTAGGAAATAAATTAAGGGGATATCCATGGTTAACCATGGATTATTCCTTTGATTAACTTTATTCTCAGCTATTCCTTATAGTTATGACTTTTGAAAATAAGAAGAAATATCCTCTGGATATCCCTTTATCTTCTATTTTAAATACTACCTAAGGCTACATCTCCCCGATTACTTTGGTAGGGTAACGAGATGCTTCTTGATGTTCCTGTCATTAGCTTTGCTAATGAGTATGTCCTCAACAAAGCAAATTAAAAGGAAACTAGGGCCGGATATCCCAATAAAATAATTTCTGTAACACCAAAACCAATTTTTTTTTTTTTTGGTTACAAACGGGCGATCATATAAATCTAGAATAAGTCAGCCCAGAAGCATCAGAAATTAAAATCTGCTGAAGGAGAATAGGACATGGGTCGCCTGGCTTCCAGTTCCAAGGACCCGCATGTTGAGCAGCAAACGACGCCACCCAGTCCACCGCCGAGTTAGCCTCACGATAAATGTGGCGAATCTGGGCAGAATCAAGCTCCCGCATCATAGCCCAACAGTCCCTCAGAATCGGATTTGAGGAACCATCTATACAACTCTCCTTTGATAGCCAAGAAATGACAGTCATAGAATCCCCTCAATCATGATCTTGGAAGCATGGAGGATCCTCACAGCACAAGAGAGCCCTGCCCAAGCAGCACCAAGCTCCGACAGAGGAACAGTAGAGTCCAGGGACCCAAAGCCTCCCGCAGCCAAAAGATCTCCCATCGGGCTCCGAATGATGAAAGCAGATCCAGCAGCTCTGTCGTACACCAAAACCAATTGAGCGAGCTGAAGTTAAGGCACTCATAAACTCTCCTTGTTTGCATCTTGAAGCAAGATTGATATTTTTTTAAATTGGATATCTCTGAACAAACATAATGAATGAAAGTACTATTGACGCATGAACTATAAAAATAATGAGTAGATGCCGACATAATGGTTGTCCTTTTTGCATGACCAGGACCACGATTTGCCAGAGAAGTAGAGGGTACAGAAGTACAAAATGCTTGACATCATCGATGAGGTATGCCATCTGTCCGATCCTAGGAAAGAAAGGGGCTTTACATTTCTTATGCCAACTTGGTTTATTCTACATTTGCTTGGTTAGAGGTGGTTGTTGATGGTTCTAGGATCAGCATTCCATTCATGCCATCCTTGTGGATAACTGAGAAGAATCACTCAGACAGAGAAAGACCAAGGTTTTGTGATTCTGGTCTTTGCATCATGTGGCTGTCAAATGGATTAGTTAGGGTTGGCAATGTTTTTTTTCAAATTATAAATATGAATTATTTAGAATATTAATATAATGCTAGCTGTAAATTAATGAAGTTGGTCAGTACTTGGAGCTTGTGATTGTAAGATTGAAAATTGAGTCTTATTGCATCAAAAAGAGAGAGAGAGAAACATAATGATAACCATATAAAAAATAAACTAATATTAATTGACATTTGAGTTTCCCATGGCTTTGTATTCTTTTTTTCTCTCTTTTTTTGAACACAATGTTGAAAATTAGTAAGGTTGTTCCCACTGTTGTTCATCAGGGACTAAACCTCCAATAAGTGGTATCAAAGCCTGGTTCAGAAATCAGAAACAAGAAGTAGTTGTTTGGAGATCTTATGCCTGGTTCAGGAACGAGCCTGGTTGGTTCAGAAACAAGAAGAAGTTATTTAGAGATCTTAAAGGACTAAATTTGGAGATCTTCAAAGGATTGAAATAATTTCAACAAGTTCCATCAAGGCACTTCTTAATTTTCTAAAATTTATTTTTGTGCTATTTTATTTTGGTTGAGATCTCGCCATGGGTAGTAGCATAAAAATAGATTTTGAAAAGTTTGATGGAAAGGAAAGTTTCTCCATGTGGAAAGTCCGGGTAGAGGATCTTCTTATGCAACTGGGTTTAGATCTGGCTTTGGAGGAAAGACCAGATGGGATGACAGATAAGCAGTGGATGTTGTTGGAGAAAAAGGCATGTTCAATGATCAGGGGATGTCTGGCGGATTCAGTCCTTTATTCAATGCTGGAGGAGAAGACCCCGAAGGGACTTTGATCGAAGTTGTAAGCCCTCTACATGGGGAAGAACATGTACAACAAGTTGATGTTGAAGAAGTGCCTCTACAGTCTTCGGATGTCAGAAGGTGGAGATGTGCTGGGCCACATCCAGGTGTTCGACCAGGTGAGTAATGAATTGCTGAATGTCGGGGTCAAGACGAAGGAGGAAGATAAGGCACTTTTGCTATTGTGTTCGCTGCCCATATCACATGACTCATTGGTCATGACGCTGCTCTACGGAAAGGAGACATTGTTCTATGAAGATATTATCTCGGTACTTTGGACGAATGAGCAGAGGAGAGGATGACCAAGGAAGCTATTCCCCAGGAGGGTCTATCAGTTGGGGAAAGGTCAGGCAAAGGCAGTGGCAGGGACAGGAGCAGGCCTAGGGGACAGTTACAGTCCAAGAAGGCTAAGTACTACAAGTGTGGTGAGGTAGGACATTTTAAAAGGGATTATCCTAAGTGAAAAAAGGGAGAAAAGGAAGGATCTGAGTCTATGAGTACAGTTGCAGGACAGGAGGTGGAGGATGATCTCTTGGTGGTATCAGATGGTCACAGTCACAACACAGAGATGTTAACCTTGGATTCAGCCTATTCTCATCATTACACTTACAATCGGTCGTGGTTCAGTACTTACACAAAGGTTAATGAGGGGTGTGTGACTCTTGGAGATGATCACCCTTGCAAGGTGGTAGGGATTGGCACGGTGAGGGTAAGGATGTTTGATGGCATGGTGCGCACTCTTACCAGCGTGAAGTATGTCCCAGAACTCAAGAAGAATCTGGTGTCACTGGGGTACCTGGAGCAGATTAGATACAGCTTCAGCAATCATGCTAGGAGTGGAGTTCTGAACATCTCCAATGGAGCTATGGTGGTGATGAGAGGGAGAAGGCTGAAGAACAACCTATACAGGTTGGAGGGCTCTGTGGTGACAGGAAAATCTGAGGCAGCAGCTATGAAATAGGATCCTCGGGATGTGTACAGGATGTGGCATTACCATCTAGGCCACATGGGAGACAGGGGGATGAAAGAACTAAGCAGAGAGGACTACTTTCGGACCTGAGTGGTGGAGATATGAAGATCTGTGAGCCATGTCAGATGGGGAAGCAGAGGAGTGTACAGTTCTTGGTCAGCATAGCTAGGAGTGCAAAACCCTTGGAGTTAGTACACAAGGATGTCTAGGGACCAGCCCCGGTTTCTGCAAGGAATGGGGCCAGATACTTATTTACCTTGATAGATGATTTCTCAAGAAAGCAGTGGATCTACTTCATGAAGGATAAATCAGAGGTCTTCACCAAGTTCAGAATCTAGAAGGTTGAGGTGGAGAGGGAGCAGGATAGGAGTGTGAAGTGTCTGAGGTCAAACAGTGGTGGGGAATACACCAGCAGGGAGTTTCAGAGATTTTGTGAGGAGTGGGGCATCAAAAGGCACTTCTCGGTAATGGAAATTTCTTAACAGGAAGGGGTGGCTGAGAGAATGAACAGAACACTGTTGAAAAAAGCAAGGTGCTTGAGGCTGCAGTCAGGGCTTCCAAAGATGTCTAGGTTAACGCAGTGCGTAGGTGCAGCTAGCTACTTGGTCAATCGGTCACCACACACCAGGTTTGATGGAGGCATTCCATAAGAGATATGGTCTGGAAAAAAAATAAGCCTGAACCATCTGAGGGTGTTTGGATGCACGGCATATGTGCATGTTGGTGCTGGGGAGCGGAATAAGTTAGACGCCAGGTCTAAGAAGATGGTGTTCCTGGGCTACCCGCATGGAATCAAGGGGTATCGGTTGTGGGATCCCTTGGAGAAGAATGTTTTCATCAGCAAAGATGTAACCTTCAATGAGAGCTCGATCCTTAAAAGCAAAGATGGTACACATGCACAGCAGGGACTGCAGAAGGTGGAACACGGTAACACTAGTTAGATGACTTCCTACACAATCGTGCCATTTGCTAGTGGACCAGGAAGATTTGAGATTCATATGGAGAGGACTGACAGAGGGGTCAAAAGCCAGGAAGTTCAGCAGGATGCAGCTGAGCAGAGGACTCAGGAGAATGCAGCTGGATAGGGGACTGATACTGGGATCGCACTGCACAGGCCCAGGAGAAACGTGCGACCACCAATTCGATACAGCTTCGAGGATTCTGTGTCATTTGCTCTAATAACATTGAATGGAGACCCTTACACCTATGACGAGGCTGTGGAAAGCCAGGACAGCCTTGACAGAGATAGGTGGGTTCAGGCTATGGCAGGAGATGCAGGCTATGGCAGAGAAGATGTAGTCTCTCTACAGGACTGGCACGTGGTAGGTAGTCTAGTTTCCACAAGGAAAGAAACCCATTGATTGCAAATGGGTTTATCAGCGCAAGAAAGGGCCTTCAGAGCAAGGAGATATCAGGTAAAAGGTAGGACTAGTGGCCAGAGGATACTTTCGGGAGGAAGGCTTCGACTATAGAGAGCTGGTGGAAGAAGTTGGAGTGGAGCTGGTGAAGGTACATACCAAGGAGAACCCAGCAATATATAGACCAAGGTTTTTCCATGGGACATCTTTTGTAGGGATTGCATCTGATGGACATAGTGGACTTGCTGAGGCCTTGAAAGCACCAAGGTGGAGATTGTTAGTCACAGGTGTACATGGGCTTGGGGATTCGTTTAATCTCATTGAGTTAGTCCATGGGAGTTTTTGTTGAGTCTGGGCCTGGCCCACGAAGGAATAGAGAAAAGATTCTTTTCTCCCAAGATAATTTCTCCTCTCTTTATCTTCTCCTCTCCCTCTTCCTTCTTCCATCATCAACGGAGGCTTCTCGAAAGAGGCGCCAACCGTGCAAGAGGAGGCGCCTCTTGGTTCCATGGTTAAGGAGCGCCTCCTGGTTCCACAGCTAAGAAGACATACAGAAATTAATTGGGAATTAATTGGTTAAGAAGACACAAAGGAATTGATTGGGAATTAATTCTGAAGATGAAGAGACATGGGAGGAATTAATTTCAGCAAAGAAGAAAATAGGAAAAGATTTATTTATTAAATAAATCTTTAAGAATAAATGGGCTTTGGAGTACTGAATCAGGATCAAGAAGTTCAAGAGCTAAGTACCGCTACACCAATCTTAAATCTTGGATCAAGAGACTACAAACCTAATTGTTGACAATGGGTGAAAGCCCATGTTTCTTCTTCAGCAAGATTGTTCCTACTGTTGTTCATCAGGAACTAAACCCTCAACATCGTGTGGCTGTCAAATGGATTAGTTAGGGTTGGCAATGTTCTTTTTTTAAATTATAAGTGTGAATTGTTCAGAATATTAATATAATGCTAGCTGTAAATTAATGAAGTTGGTCAGTACTTGGAGCTTGTGATTGTAAGATTGAAAATTGAGTCTTGTTGCATCAAAGAGAGAGAGAGAGAGAGAGAGAGAGAAACATAATGATAACCATATAAAAAAATAAACTAATATTAATTGACATTTGAGTTCCCCATGGCTTTGCTTTTTTTTTTCTCTCTCTCTCTCTCTTTTTGAACACGACACCTGCAATTCAAGAGGTTTGTTAATTAGAAATGCATGCTTACATTGATAACAAATTATGCGTCTATCATATTTAAAAATAAAAATATATATATAGTGATGGCCTTCTTAAAAAGGCACAGAAATTAGTTCTAAATCTGATCATTTTATTTTTCCAAGACATATACATATAGCTATCAACACGGACTGCTTAATTGGTAGATAGCTGCCGGCGCCATGGCCTTTGTGGAGAAGCTTAAAGGCTTTTAATTTTTGTTCCTGAGAATAGACAGTGATCGATGATAGAAACACACCAAAGTACAAGGAATGTTGCACTGGTATAAGTTAATTGGACCTTGACATTTGGCTTGATACTGATAGATATTTTGCATCACAAACCTCTTATGTTTATCCAGTCATAGAATTTAGAACCTATAGACAGCCAACATGAAACATTTGCTGGTGTTAGTCAACAATTCCACTTCAAAAAGCCTTCTTAGTTCTAAATAAAACAAAATGCTAATATGCTTCTTGAGAATTATCCTTTGTATGGTAGATGCATGGAGAGAAGGAAAACACGATAAGTAGATAACGCTGGAAGACGTTGAACAATTCGTCCATCCAGAATTTGCCTGCGCCTGAGGGCAGTTGAAAGGTCATGTAAATGCAAGCTTGTCTAAATTACTTCCACTAGGAGAACACAAACCTAAGAGTCTTCATCTCACTACAGAACAGTTTTGAGATCTAAGCACATCCGAAGATTATTTTCTGTTACCTAATTCTAAGCTCAGGTGTGCACATTCAAAGTTCAGATGAGTCACACAGATTTGAAAGCTTAAGCTACCTAAGTTCTCAAATTTCTAAGTCATTTGGATCGGCTTGTGATCCAAGAATAGAGAGCATGTGAGTCATGGATGTATATGGGCTCGAATTTGAGTGCTTTCTTGCATGGCTTAGAAAAAAGTTTTTTTGAGAGAATGTTTAATAACCGAATTATAGGTTATGAGATTGGATCCATGGAGATTGGACTCAATTTTTTTAGATTGATGGTGCTAGATTTTCATGGAAGTTGCTAGGCGTATGCTAATATGTAGGGAGTTTGTTAGGGAGATTATTTAAGGCTTTCTTTGAATGTAACATGATAAACTTTTTTTTTTTTTCTATATCCATCTATTCTTTTTTTTTTTCTATCTTTCTTATATGATAGAAGCTGCACAACAAATCATATCAGAGCTTAGAGCTTCAGAAAGACGCTTGAGATAAGGATTTGTAAAGAAAGAAAGTAGATCCTAGATTTATTTTTTTTTAAAAAAAAAATCCTCTCTCCTCTTCCTTCTTCCACCGCGTCACGGAGTTTTCGTTCTCGTTTTTTCGGCCGCTAGAGAGAAGGATTCCACTTCAAGTCACTGTCAAGAAATTGTGAAGGAAGGTCCACGGAAGCACGACTGTGTGGGTCACGTAAAGGAAAACATCAACGCTGCCTTGGGAAGGAATCCACGTCAACTCGGTAGCAACCTTCACGTGGTGGTAGCATTCACGTTGACAGCCTTTGGGATTTCCAGCGTGAAGAAACAAGGAGGCTTCCATGTGCGTTGATGGCAGCCTTGGGAAAAAGGCTTCCGTAAAGAAGGCTTCCGTCTGTAGTTCCATCGCATGAAACGAGGCTCATTGACTCGCTGACCCACGGAGTAGAGAGAGGCTGAAACAGGGAGGATTCAATCTGAGTTTTCTCACGGAAAATCGTGCGTTGGAACCCAAGTGGTGGAGGGCTTTTCTCCCAAATTGACTCAACCATTAATTCCACGGAGGATCGTACGAACGGTTTGGTGAGGGATTAATTCCATGGAAGAGAGACGTGAGATTTCTTCCGGAAAGAAAAAGAAAATAGCTTCTCGCGTTAAAGGAACGAAGTAGAAATTTTTGGAGAGGCTGCATAAGGAAATTTCAATCAGAATTTTATCTTTAAGTATTTTTTTTTAATTTATTTATATAATTACTGTTTGTGATCTGGTCAACCATGAGTAGTGAAACCAAAGTTAAGTTTAAAAATTTTAATGGAAAAGAAAGTTTTTCTATGTGAAT
The DNA here is from genome assembly GCA_900491605.1 of Calamus simplicifolius. Classification (NCBI taxonomy): domain Eukaryota; kingdom Viridiplantae; phylum Streptophyta; class Magnoliopsida; order Arecales; family Arecaceae; genus Calamus; species Calamus simplicifolius. The sequence goes on from UESW01004724.1 coordinate 1,192,661, forward strand.
GGTGAGGGTTAAGGATTTACTAGTGCAGAATTTTTTTGATGTTGCTTTGGAATCAAAGCTTGAGGAGATGTCAGAAGGGGATTGGTTATCTCTTGAGAAAAGGGTATGTGCAGCGATCAAAGGGTATCTTGCTGATTCGGTTTTATACAGTATTGAGAAAGGGTATCTTGCTGATTCGGTTTTATACAGTGTCATAGATAAGAAGAAACTGAAGGGTCTTTGGGCCAAGTTGCATTCCTTGTACATGGGCAAAAATATATGCAATAAACTTATGTTGAAGAAAATAATTATATAGTTCTCGGATGTAGAAAGACGGGGATATTGTTCTTCATATTCAGAAGTATAATAGGGTATGTAATAATTTGATAACTCTTGATGTTAAGATGGAGGAAGAAGATAAATCTCTTCTCTTGTTATGTTCATTACCTATGTCTTATGATCCTCTTGTTACTACACTGCTTTATGGAAAAGAAACATTGCTTTATAAAGATATTGTATCTGTGTTTAGATCCAATGAGCAACAAGAAAAGATAACATGGGAAGGAGTACCTCAGGAGGGCCTCACGGTGGGAGAGAGAACTGGCAGAGGCAAGGAGGTCAGTAAGCATAGGGGCCGATACAGGTCTAAGTCAAAGAAAGGCAAAGGCAAGTTCATGTGTTACAAGTGTAATGGGGTTGGATACATAAAGAGAAATTATCCTTTTTGGAAGAAACCTTAAGAAGAGAAGAAAAAGAAGGAATATGTCAGTACTGTTGAAGATGTAGGGATCGAGGAGGACCTCTTGGTGGTTTCAGATGCACACGGAAGAACAACAGACAGTTGGTTACTTGATTCAGCCTACTCATATTATTATACACCACATCGATCCTGGTTTGTAAATTATATTAAAATCATATGGAAAATGTGACATTAGGGGTAACCATTCTTACAGGATAGCAGGAGTTGGCACAGTTAGGATCAGGATGTTTGATGGGATTGTGAGAACTCTTGCTCATGTAAAGCATGTTCCTGACTTGAAGTATCATTGGGGTACCTGGAGAGGAATGAATTTGTCTTCAGTTGTTGTTTTAGGAATGATGTACTCAACATCATTAAAGGTACCATGGTTGTGATGAGGGGGAAGAGGCTAGAAAATAATTTGCATCAGCTGGTTGGGTCTGTAATGTATGGAGGGTTTGAGACAGCAGTAGCAGTGCACAATCAGCAGGATATGTACCGCATGTGGCAGGCACTACCATCTTGGTCACATGGAAGAGTGGGGCATGAGGGTGCTGATGAAGGATAGGAAGATTCCAGCTTTGGATGAGGGTGTTGCAAGGTCTGTGAGCCATGTCAGATGGGCAAGCAACATAAGGTAAAATTTTCTACCAATTCAGTGCACAGTACACCTCCCTTGGAGCTAGTACACAGTGATGTTTGGGGTCCAGCTCCAATTTTGGGCAGGAATGGGGCCAGATATTTCATGACTATGATTGATGATTTTTCAAGGAAGGTCTGAGTATATTTCTTAAAGAAAAAGTCAGAGGTCTTCTTTCAATTTCAAGCATTGTAGGCTGAGGTGGATAAGGAGACAGGGAGATATGTAAAGGTGGTGCGGTCTGATAATTGTGAAGAATTCATAAGTAAGGAGTTTCTAAAATTTTGCACAGATAGAGGCATCAAAAGGAAATTTTCAGTGGTTAGAACTCCTTAACAAAATGGAGTGGATGAGAGAATAAACATAACTCTCATGGAGAAAGCTAGATGTATGAGATTGCAAGTAGGATTACCTAAAATATTTTGGACGGACATAGTTGACACAATAGCCTACTTGGTGAACAGGTCTCCTCATGTCAAGCTTAATGGGAGGTTACCAGAGGATGTGTGGTCTGATAGACAGGTAGATCTCAGCCATATCAGAGTCTTTGGATGTACAACATTTGTACATGTGGATATCAGTTAGCAGACTAAGTTGGATGCCAAAGCCCAAAAAATGGTGTTCATTGGATATCCGTGAAGAGTCAAGGGATAAAGGCTGTGGGATCCCTTGGAGCATAAGGCCATGATCATTAGGGATGTGGTCTTTAATGAGAGCTCAGTTCTCAAGGAGCAGGAGGTGGTGGAGGTTCAGCTGGAGGCCCAGTCGAACGCGGGTGGATAGTAGGAGGCTCAGCAGGGTATAGCTGAGCAACTAACCTCTTATGATATTTTACCTTTTGTAGGATCGTCAGGAGGACATGAGATTCAGGTAGAGTACACTCTAGATATGTCTTCACATGCGGGGATCAGCCAAATGCATGCTCATGGCAGAGATGAGCAGAGGGAGTCATATCCTAGGATAGGCATCGGCATTGCATTGCATAAGCCAAAGAGAATCATTCGACAGCCGGAGCGATATAGGTTTGGCAAGACCATGTCATATGCATTGGTGGCTGCCAGTGGAGGACCAGTTGCCTACCAAGAGGCAATGATAGGCCAGGATAGAGATAGGTGGGTCCAGGCTATGGCGAAAGAGATGCAGTCCCGGTAGAAGAATCAGACATGACGGTTGGTGTCACTGCTAAGTGGAAAGAAGCCCATTGGTTGCAAATGGGCATTTCAATATAAAGAAGGAGCCATAGAGAAGGAGGAGATTAGGTATAAGGCCAGGTTAGTAGCCAAAGGATTTTCTCAAAAAAAAAAAAGGCATTGACTATAATGAGTTGTTCTCACCAGTGGTACGATACACATCTATTAGGATGTTACTGAGCATTGTAGTAGTGCAGAATTTGGAACTGGAGCGATGGTTGTCAAGACGACCTTCCTTCATGGGGATTTGGAGGAGATTTATATGGAGCAGTCGGAGGGGTTCATAGAATCAGGGTCAAAAAGAAAGATTTGTCATTTGCAGAGATCCTTATATGGTTTGAAGCAGTTGCTGAGTCAGTGATACCTACGGTTTGATACCTTTGTGAGGAGCATCGATATGCCTAGATGTGAGTATGATCTCTGTGTTTATTTTTGAATTTTAGAAGATCATTCCAGATTATACTTGCTTTTGTATGTGGATGATATGCTAATAGCATGCAAGAGTAAAGCTGTTGTAGAGGATCTAAAGGCAGCATTGTCGCTGAGTTTGAAATGAAGGATTTAGGTCCTGCTACATGGATTTTAGGGATGAAAATTTTCAGGAATAGAGATAGGAGGTTGCTTCACTTATCTCAGGGGACTTATATTAGGAGGGTCTTGAAGAGGTATAGTATGAATGGTGCAATGCCAGCCGTATTACCATTGGCTGGTCACATTAAGCTCCCCAAGACTATGTCATCGAGTTTTGAGACAGAGGCCGAGGAGATGTCCAGAGTACCTTATGCTTCAGGAGTTGACAGTCTCATATAAGCTATGGTGTGTTGTAGGCCTGACCTTGCATATGCTGTTAGTCAGGTTAGCAGATTCATGGCTAGTCTGGGTAGAGCACATTGGAGAGCTCTGAAAGGGATCTTCAAATATCTTGTTGGCATAGTCAGTGTTGATGTATGCTATGGGTATAGTAGCATGGAGGATAGCACTAGACTGACCATGGAGAATCAGGATTAGGTAGCCAATTTTGTTGATGCTGACTATGGAGGTGATTTGGATATCAAGAGGTCGACGACAGGGTATATCTTTGTCATGCCCCAAATCCACCATCTGATTCGGCCACGTGACATGGCCGCATGAGCCCTAAGGCAAGCCCTAAAGACAATGCAAGGCCTGATAATATCAATCCACACTATATTCCACAAAAGTTTTATTATTTAAAGAAATAGAAATTATCACAAATTAAAAGTAAACTGGGTAAACATCCACTAGTGTCATAAACATAAGTTCATTGTTTTCCTACAATCTTTAGAAAAATTTATTAAAATAGAATTTATATCTATATAACTAATTTCAAAACTGCAACGTCTCTCCATCCCATCTCCTATCAAATTAATTACCTCAACCTGTAAAAAAAAAATTTAACAGATATAATGAGCTCAATAGCCCTGTAAGAATCCCTACATAAAATTTACCTTCTTATATAGCAATTAAATGGATAACCTTTATGGTATAAATACATGATTAAGAAAATTTCAAGCCATCAAACCAATAAATATAGATGCCATCATGCAATCATGTAATACACATCTAATGACTTCAGACTCAACTAGTCATATATTAGATCCAAACCCACCTAGTTTTCATCTCTAGACTGCCATAACCACGTTCAAGCCCATGGCGGGGAAACGGTCACACTCCAGCCTATGACGGGCAACACTACCATATTTCCAGCCTATGGCGGGGCCCACGTTGTCACACTCTAGCCTGTGGCAGGCAACACTACCACATTTCTAGCCTATGGCAAGGCTCTCACATGGCCAACCTAGAGTATCAACCATCATGCACTCATGCATCACAATCAACACATGGCATGCATATCAATGCATCACACTCAACCATGATAATAAAATTTTTATAAATCATAATTAGGCAATATTCATCAACCAAACCAAACCAAGAATCAGAAAATAGCACAAAATCGATAATTCATCCAACGTAAATCATCAAAAACCAATAATTATTATTTATATAATAGCGATAAAAATTAGGTAGGAGAATTCTTACTTCACAATTCGGCTAACAACCCCTCACTGACGACTCGAATTTAACTCCTCCCTGTCCCCTTCAGCTGATACAATTCATATATTTTATTTAATTGATAGAAATAAATTTTAATAAAATAAAAATTAATTTTTCTTCTAGAATCCATCATTGGGTCTGTACCGTAATCCGAGCACTCACCCTTCTCGTCTCCTGTATATGTACTATATATATATAATCCCCTTACCGCATTTATTATCTGTGCCTAATTCCTTTCCATCTTTAATGATCCGCTAAAAAAAAACTTACCTCTCTTTCCTAACGTCCAACGATATATTGACGATGGAGGGCTTTGCTTCTCTACTTTTTCCTCCTCTTCTTCTTCTTCTTCTCTCTCTCTCTCTTTTTTTTCCTTGGTGGCGCTACAAACAACCCTAGCTGCTTGTCCCCTCTTTATTTCTCATGTTGCCAAGCCAAGCTGGCATAGGGGAGGAGGGATTCCTCCCCTCTTCTCATGCGCGGTTAGGGGGGAGGAGTTTATCCTCCCCAATATCACATGAGCGGCATTTAGGGGGAGGAGTAACTCCTCCCCAAATTTCTCCCTATTTTCATAAGTCGGGTTACTCCTCCCCAAATTTCTCCCATATTTTCATAAGTCGGTTAGGGGGAGTTTATCATCCCCAAATTTCTTCCCTATTTTTAGGGGCTGGCTAGGGGGAGGAGTTTATCCTCCCCAATATCACGGATGGTTAGGGGGAGGATCAACTCCTCCCCAATTTCACGGACCTTACATTCTTCCCCCCTTAAAATAAATTTCGTCCTCGAAATTTATCTTACCTGATACATCAAAGAGTTGGGGATGCTTGTCTTTTACTTCTGACTCCAATTCCTAAGTGGCCTCTCTCTCTGAGTGGTTGCTCCATTGTATCTTCACATAAGGTATAGTACGATGACGTAAAATCTGATCCTTTTGTCCACAATCCGCACTGGATATTCATTATAAGTCAAGTCCTCTTGAAGATGCAATGGCTCATGCTCTACCACATGATTTGGATCTGAAACATATTTCTTCAACATTGACACATGAAAGACATTGTGCACATTTGACAAAGTTGGTGGTAATGCTAGTTGATATGCCACCTCTCCAACTCTGTCTAAAATTTCAAATGGACCAACGTATCTGGGACTCAGTTTACCTCGAAGTCCAAATCTCATCACACCCTTGCTAGGAGAAACCTTCAAGAACACATGATCACCAATTTGAAATTCTAGCTTCCTTCTTCTGTTGTCAGCATAACTCTTCTGTCTGCTCTGAGCTGTGCGAAGACGTTCTCGAATTGCTTGTATTTTCTCCATAACTTGTTGCACTAACTCAGGTCCCAAAAATTTTCGCTCACCAACATCATCCCAACAATTGGAGACCGACATTTTCTTCCATATAGTGCTTCATAAGGAGCCATTTGGATACTTGCTTGATAACTATTATTATAAGCAAACTCAATCAAGGCCAGATGACTATCCCATGCACCACCCAAATCTATAACACAAGCTCTTAGCATATCCTCCAAGATTTGTATAGTCCGCTCTGATTGTCCATCAGTTTGTGGATGAAAAGTAGTACTAAAGCTCAACTTGGTGCCAAGTGCTTTATGAAGACCTTTCCAAAACTGGGATACAAATCTACTATCCCGATCAGATACAATAGTCACTGGAATTCCATGCAGCCTCACAATTTGTTCTATATACATGCCTGCCAATCTCTCCAAAGAGAATCCAACCATAAATGGTAAGAAATGAGCTAATTTGGTCAACCAATCCACAATCACCCATACAGCATTACTACCCCGAGGGGTTCTCGGCATGCCAATTACAAAATCCATAGTGATATGCTCGCATTTCCACTGAGGAATATCAAGAGACTGCAATGGTCTAGCGGGTCTTTGATGTTCAGCTTTCACCTGCTGACATACTAAGCATTGAGCAACATGAAGAGCTATGTCCCGTTTCAAACCAGTCCACCAAAAATTTTTCTTTAAGTCACAGTACATCTTGGTGCCTCCAGGATGCATAGTATAGGCCGAATTATGTGCTTTGCCCAAAATCTCTTCTTTTAGATCTTTATTATTCGGTACACAAAGTCCGTTCCCCAATCTTAGTGAACCATCCTCATGAATTCAAAACTCTGTTTGAACACCGGTCTCCACCATTTTTATATCTTTTGTAATTCGGGGTCCTCCTTCTGAGGCATCTTAATTCTCTCTATTAGGGTAGGCTGTACTGTAAGTGCAGTAAGTTGAACCTTGGGGTCATATATCCGGACCCCAATATCAGCTCTATCTAAATCCAATAAAATATGTCTTTGATTAGTTATCAGAGCTGCCAATTCACCTGAAGATTTTCTGCTTAAAGCATCAGCTACTACATTAGCCTTTCTGGATGATAGTTAATGGTCAAATCATAATCCTTTAACAATTCTAACCATCCTCTCTGCCTCATATTCAATTCCTTTTGAGTAAAGATGTACTTCAAGCTCTTGTGATCAGTAAAGACATCACACTGTTCTCCGTACAAGTAATGTCTCCATATTTTTAAAGCAAACACTACCGCTGCCAATTCTAAGTCATGAGTTGGGTAGTTTTGCTCATATGATTTTAATTGTATAGAGGCATAAGCAATCACCTTTCCATTTTGCATTAATACACATCCAAGTCCTTTACGTGATGCATCACTGTAGATGGTAAACCCTCTAGTTCCAGTTGGAATAGTCAACACTGGGGCCGTCACTAATCATCTTTTCAACTCTTGGAAACTCTTCTCACAATCCTCTGTCCATTCAAACTTCACTCGCTTTTGAGTCAAATGAGTTAGAGGTATGGCAATACGAGAGAATCCTTCAACAAACCTTCGATAGTAACCTGCCAACCCCAAGAAACTACGTACCTCATATACATTAGAAGGCTTGTTCCATGCAACCATAGCTTCCACTTTCTTCGGATCTACTGAAATACCTTCCTTAGAGACTACATGTCCAAGAAAAGCAACACTATCCAACCAGAATTCACATTTAGATAACTTTGCATAGAGCTTCTCCTCTCGAAGAGTCTGTAGTACTATCCTCAAATGTTCTCTATGTTATTGTGAGCCTTTTGAATATATCAGAATATCATCTATGAATACTACCACAAATCGATCCAAGTAAGATCTGAATACCCGATTCTTAAGATCCATAAATGCAGCTGGTGCATTGGTCAATCCAAAAGGCATAACCAAAAACTCATAATGCCCATATCTCATCCTAAAAGTTGTCTTTGGTATATCTTTGGGTTTTATCTTTAATTGATCGTACCCTGATCGGAGATCAACTTTCAGAATATTTGTGCTCCTTGCAATTGATCAAACAAATCTTCAATTCTTGGTAAGGGATATTTATTTCGTACAGTCATCTTATTCAGCTCCGATAATCTATACATAGCCGAGACTTCCATCTTTCTTCTTCACAAATAGTACAGGAGCACCCAAGGAGACACACTTGGTCTGATAAAGCCCTTATCTAACAATTCTTGCAACTGTTTCTTCAACTCTCTTAATTCTATGGAGCCATCCTATATGGAGTTTTTAAAATCGGACCAGTACCAAGAATCAGATCAATAGAAAAATCAATCTCCTTATCTGAAGGTAACCCTAGTAACTCATCTGAAAAACATCAGGGAACTCGTTTGTTGATCCATTCATTGATTTTGATGATTAATAAAGGAATTGAGTATATTTATTTGATTACTAATAGATTTTATAAGTGTTTCAGGACTTAAATTTATTTGATCAATTTAAAGGAATTAAGAAATAAATTTTGAATCAAATACAAATCAGAGATTTCAAAGTTTCAGAGCTTGGAGTCGACACCTAGAAAGTCTGGAGCCGACCCCATGGCCAATTCAATTTTAATCTGATTTTTGATACAACCTGGAGCCGACACCTAGAGTTTCGGAGCCGACACCTAAGGTTTCGGAGTCGACACTTACAGTGTCTGGAGCCGACTCCGATGCGGGGACAGAACGTTGATTTTTTGAGCATCCTGGAGCCGACACCTACAGTATTCGGGAGCCGACACCTGACGACGGCGAGCCGACACTTACTTTTGCGGAGCCGACTCCACGACGAACTCAGATTTTACTATTTATGGAAAAACGATTCGGAGCCGACACCTGAAAAGCTGGAGCCGACTCCAACCCACCTGGACGAAAAATCAAAAATGCCAGATCAGCTCTAACGGTAATATTTTTGATTTCTGACATCTAACGGCTATTTTTTATGAATGAAAATCCTTCCAGGTACACTCCAACGGCTAGATTTCCACCCAAAAATGAATCAAAGAAAAATCTATAAAAAGGGGAAAAAACAACCGTTTGAGATATGAAAAATAGAAACGGATAGAAAAAGATCAAAAATCAAAATCCAAAAGTCTAGAGCCTTATATCCAAGAGAGGAGCTTTCAAATTCAAAACCTTCCACTCCACAAAGCTCAAAGAAGAATCCAAGCCGTTCAAATAGTGAAAAATCGGAGGATTCTCAACTAGAAGAAAGAGACCAACTTTTCAATCTTCTCAACTGCATCTACTGTGAAGAATCGGAGCTGAGGCTTGATTCAACCCAGCAAGGAGAAGAGGAAAAGAAGAAAAAAGCTCAAAGCCAAACAACTTCAAACCAGGCTTTTCTAAACCTATTTACTTTTCTTTGAATATTTGCTCATTAAGGAGCTGTAAAAATTTGTAAAACATTCTTATACTTGTTTGTGCCTAGTTCAATCAAAGGGGATTGAACTAGTGGAGGTTGTTAACCTCGGTCAAGCTAGTTTAGCTTGAGTTTTGGGTTGTGTGCTGGTGAGCCCGAAAAACCGGCTGGGTTCGTTGTGATCCCGGGTAAAACAACAAGTTTGAGTTGTGAACTTGTAAAACAACTCGGCTGTAATCGAGGAGATTATAGTGTGGACCCAAGTAGGATCTTGGGAGTGGACGTAGGTGTTGGATACACCGAACCACTATAAAATCTTTGTGTTTGCCGTGCTTCCATTGACTCTATCTCTATCTCTGTTTTATTCACTGTACTTTATATTTACATTGCATTTATTTTCATTCATCTTAAGCAAACAATTTTTTAAAAGGCTAAATTTTTAAAGAACCCAATTCACCCCCCCCTCTTGGGTTGTCATCTGGGCCAACAATTGGTATCAGAGCAGTGCTCATTAGATTTTGATCACACGATCAAGAGCTAAAGATCCAAATGGCAACTCAAGTTGGATCATTTGCTGAAGGTCATTCTACAAATAGACCTCCTTGTTTAATGGTTCCAACTATTCTTATTGGAAAGCAAGAATGAGGATATTCATTCAAGCTTCTGATTATGAATTGTGGGGTGTTATAACTAATGGACCTAGTACACCCACACACGTTGTTGATGGCACTATTGTTCCTAAGCCCGAAAGGGATTGGAATGATAATGATAGGAAAATGGCACAGCTCAATGCTAAGGCCATGAATGTCTTATATTGCTCTTTAGATGCTAATGAATTTAATAGAATCTCACTTGTAATTCCGCAAAGGAGATTTGGGATAGATTAGAGGTTACCCATGAGGGTACTAACCAAGTAAAAGAATCCAAAATAAATATTCTTGTTCATAAATATGAGTTATTTTGCATGGAACAAACTGAAAATATAGCAGCATGTATACTAGATTTACTGATATTGTAAATGGGTTGAAAAGTTTAGGCAAAACATATTCTAACTCTGAACTTGTTCGAAAATTCTTAGGTCACTTCCAAGAACATGGGAAGCAAAGGTGACAGCAATCCAAGAAGCAAAGGACCTCAACACCTTACCCTTAGAGGAGCTTCTAGGATCCCTAATGACCCATGAATTGACCATGAAGCAGCACATAGAAGAAGATGTGAAAAAGAAAAAGACCATAGCTCTTAAGGCTGCTGAAAATGAGGAGAGCTGCAATGATAGTGAAGAAGATGATGATGAGACAGCTCTTCTAGCAAGAAAGTTTAAAAAATTCATGAGGAGAAAGAGACCCTTCCACAAGAAGAAATTTGGAACTAAGATGGAAGGAGAGAAAGAAAAAGACAAGGACAAGGATAAAGAGAAAGACCCCTTGATTTGCTATGAATGTAAGAAACCGGGGCATTACAGATATGATTGTCCTCAACTGAAAAAGACTTTCAAGAAGAAAAAGAAAGCCTATGTTGCAACTTGGAGCGACAGCGATGAATCCTCATCGGAGGAAGAACAAAAGGAGGTTGCTAACATTTGCTTTATGGCAAACGAAGAGGATGAGGTAAGTTCTGAAAACCCTTGCGATGAATTTGCTTTTGATGAATTATTTGATGCTTTTAATGAACTTGTTGGTGATTTCAAAATTTTGAAAAAGAAATATAAGTTTTTGAAAAATGAAAATTTAACTTTGATTGAAGAAAAAGAAAATCTTAATAATGAAACTAAAGTGCTGAAATCTGAAAAAGAATTTGACTAAAGAAAAGAATCAATTTCCAATGAAAATGATAAACTAAAGAAGGAAGTTGATAAATATAAAAGTATTGTTGATAAATTCACTTATAGTTCAGAAAAACTTAATTTATTGTTAAGTAATCAAAGAGCTATATATGATAAGGCTGGTTTAGGATATAGACCTAATTTGAAACAAAAATTTGTCAAAAACTTTTTTAGAAATGAACAAAACAATGATAATGTTACATGTCATTACTGTAACAAGAAGGGACACAAAGTTTTTGAATGCAATTTTAAGAAAATAGATAAGAAGATAAATAGTAAAGGAAAGAAAATTTGGGTTCCTAAAGGAACAATTGTTTATGCTACTAACCATGAAGGACCCAAGAAAGCTTGGGTACCTAAATATAAGACTTAATTATTTTTGCAGGAGTGTCTTGCGGCCAAAAGATCAAAGAGAAAGTGGTATCTCGATAGCGGCTGCTCAAGGCACATGACGGGTGACAAGGATCAATTCATCACCCTTGAAAGCAAAAGAGGAGGAGTAGTTACATTTGGCGACAATGGCAAAGGCCAAATCTTGGGGTTTGGTAACATTCAAATAACTCCCTCCACATATATTGAAAATGTCTTATATGTTGATGGTTTGAAACATAATTTAATTAGCATTAGTCAATTATGTGACAAAGGTTTTAAAGTATCATTTGAATCTTCTATATGCACAGTTTCTAATCCCATTGATAATAGCATTGTTTTTATTGGAAATAGAAATGGCAATGTATACCTGATTGATTTAGACAATTTGTCTACTAAGTAATCATTGCTTAGTTGCTAATAATGCTAATATAATGAGATTGGTTGGTTGTGGCATCGAAGATTAGGTCATGCAAGCACACACCTTATTTCAAAACTAATTAGAATGGATTTAGTAAAAGGACTTCCACAATTAGATTTTGAAAATAATAAAATTTGTGATGCATGTCAATTTGGAAAACAAACTAGAAATTCTTTCAAAACTAAAAATATTGTTTCCACTTCTAGGCCACTTGAACTACTTCACATGGATCTTTTTGGACCTACTAGAACCACAAGTCTAGGAGGAAAGAAATATGGTCTTGTGATTGTAGATGATTACTCTAGATACACTTGGGTATTGTTTTTAGCTCACAAGGATGAGACTTTCTCGATATTTTTGAAATTCTTCAAGAAGGTCACAAATGAGAAAAACAACACCATAGTGTCTCTAAGAAGTGATCATGGCACTGAATTTGAAAATCATTTATTTGAAAATTTTTGCATAGAAAATGGCATCCATCATAATTTTTCTGCACCTAGAACACCGCAACAAAATGGTGTAGTTGAAAGGAAAAATAGAACCCTAGAAGACATGGCCCGTACCATGCTATGTGAAAGCAACTTACCAAAATACTTTTGGGCAGAAGCTATAAACACGGCATGCTACATCCTTAATAGAGCTTTAATTAGGCCAATCATTAAGAAAACACCTTATGAACTATGGAATAATAGAAAACCAAACATAAATATTTTCATGCATTTGGTTGTAAGTGTTTCATTCATAATAATGGCAAAGATAACCTAGGAAAATTTGATGCAAAATCTGATGAAGGCATATTCTTAGGATATTCAACATCAAGTAAAGCTTATAGAGTATTTAACAAGAGAAACTTAATAGTAGAAGAATCTATTCATGTAATTTTTGATGAATCTTTAGCATCAAGTTCTAAAAAGATTGATGATGAGGAAGATACAAACATTCTAGAAAGAGACATTGAAAAATTAAATATAGATGTATCTTCAGATCATGAACAAGAAGCTAAAGATAATGATTCTCCTAGTGTTGATGTTGTTGATGGAAATCGTAATGATATAGATCTACCTAGAGATTGGAGATATGCCTATGGTCATCCAAGAGAATTAATTATAGGTGATCCATCTCAAGGAGTAAGAACTAGATCATCAATGAGAAACATCAATAATCATCTTGCATTTGTATCTCAAATTGAACCAAAAACTATTGAAGAAGCTGAAAAAGATAATAACTGGATGTTAGCCATGCAAGAAGAATTAAATCAATTCACTAGAAATAATGTTTGGACATTAGTGGATAGACCTAAAGATCATTCTGTAATAGGATCAAAATGGGTATTTAGAAATAAATTAGACGAAAATGGCATAGTAATTAGAAACAAAGCTAGATTAGTTGCAAAAGGATATAATCAAGAAGAAGGAATTGATTTTGATGAAACTTTTGCACCTGTAGCTAGACTTGAAGCAATTAGATTGTTACTTGCATTTGCATGTCATATGCATATCAATTTATTTCAAATGGATGTTAAAAGCGCATTTTTAAATGGATTTATAAATGAAGAAGTTTTTGTTGAACAACCACCGGGATTTGAAGATCATGAATTTCAAATCATGTTTTTAAATTACACAAAGCACTATACGGTTTGAAACAAGCACCTAGGGCTTGGTATGAAAGATTAAGTAAATTTCTGATTGAAAATGATTTTGTAAGAGGAAATGTCGATAAAACACTATTTTTGAAAACAAAAGATAAAGATTTATTAGTAGTACAAATATATGTTGATGATATTATTTTCGGTGCTACTAACAATTTGTTATGTCAAGAATTTGCAAAGTTAATGCAGGGTGAGTTTGAAATGAGTATGATGGGAGAACTCAACTTCTTCCTAGGACTTCAAATCAAACAAAGCAAAGATGGAATCTTCATCAATCAAGCCAAATACACAAAAAACTGCTCAAGAAATTTGGAATGGAGTCAATCAAACCACTTGGGACACCTATGAGTCCTTCGTGCAAATTGGACAAAGATGAAGATGGTAAGAAAGTAGATCAAAAATATTACAGAGGTATGATTGGATCTCTTCTTTACTTAACTGCTAGTAGACCAGATATTATGTTTGCAGTATGCTTATGTGCTAGATTTCAATCTGAACCTAAAGAATCTCACTTAATTGCTGTAAAAAGAATTTTAAGATATTTAAGTGGAACTAAAAATGTAGGTTTATGGTACTCTAGAGACTCAACCTTAAATTTAATTGCATATTCTGATTCTGACTATGCTGGATGTAAATTGGATAGAAAAAGCACAAGTGGTGCATGTCAATTCTTAGGATGTAACTTAATCTCTTGGTTTAGCAAAAAGCAAAATTCGGTTGCATTATCTACTGCTGAAGCAGAATATGTTGCAGCTGGAAGTTGCTGTGCTCAAATCCTTTGGATTAAGAGACAACTTGAAGATTATGGCATAACCCTTGACAAAACACCAATTAGATGTGATAACACGAGTGCAATAAATCTAACTAAAAATCCAATTCAACATTCAAGAACAAAACACATTGAAATTAGATATCATTTCATAAGAGAACATGTAGCTAATAATGAAATTTGTCTTGAATATGTTAATACAGAGGAACAATTAGCTGACATATTTACAAAACCTTTGAGTGAAGAGAGATTTTGTTATCTTAGAGGTGAATTAGGGATATGTGACCCTATGGATTGATTTTGATACATTAAGGAATGAGAATCTAAATTTCTATCAATTTCTTGATATTCCCTTCACTATTTTAAGGACAAATTATCTAGTCATTTGAGCTATTTGATCCTTAATACTCCAAAATTTTATCAAAATTTTATAAAATTTATTTTGACGAGTTTCAGTCATTTGAATTTCATATATTTTTGCTGAAACTGTCTTTGGAGTCGACACCTCAGAATGAGGAGTCGACACCTCTGACTGTGTCGCTCTCGGTCCCTGACCTTGGAGCCGACACCTGTAAATTCGGAGCCGACTCCAGTTCGAGCGCTGACTGTGTTAGCGATTTGGAGTCGACACCCGACTTTGCGGGAGTCGACACCTGGGAATCAAAAGTTGATTTATTAGGGCAGAGTCGACACCTCGTCACTTCATCACTTTCTCAAATCCTAACCAAACTCTTCCAAAATTTTTCCAAAACTTCCCCATCTCTAATTCCATCCAAATCGAACCTTTCCAAAGATCAAATGGCACCCAAAAGGAGAGAATCAGTGGTTGGAGCGCCGGTAACTACGGGAAAGCGGTCCGCACGTCGTCCCGTTCGTGAGCCAACTCCAAGCAGCGATTCGTCCACAGATTCTGACAACCCCAACACATCTTCCACAAAGGTAGATACCCTAGCTGATAGAGTCATCACAATGGGAGAAAAGTCGATTTTGACCTATTTGAATCCGAAGGTTTTTCAATCGGGAGACAATTGAAGGAAATGGGCTGGGATAAGCTGTGTTCTCTTGATGTTCCTACCTATCCAGCCCTAGTAAAAGAATTTATTTCAATTTGGCTAGAGGGGATGGAGGTTTAGTAAGCAATGTTAAAGGGAAAAGGATTCATCTCACCTTTCAAAAGCTCGGAAACCTCCTCAGCATCCCGATCACTGGTTTAGCAGCTGACATGCATAGTGATAGGTCAGCAGCCCTTTCAAGGATGTTAGGAAGGGATGTAACTGAGTTTGAAGAAATTAGAGCCAATCAACTACCCCTAGAATTGAGATTATTACACAATATATGCAGTAGAATCTTGTTTCCAAAAACTGGTCGGTTTGAGTATGTCTCGGAGCGAGACATTGTGTTATGGACAGTGTTCTAACTGGGCAGCCGATCAATCTGGCAGCAATGATGATTTTTATATGGCAGAAGCTGGAGGGAAAAGGAGATCATCCCTACCATATGGAATGGTACTAACTATGGTATTCAAGAGCCAAGGGGTTATAATTCAAGAGAATGAACTTTCCAAGAACCTAAGGCACACAGATTACTATAGCTTAGCTACATTGCATCGGATGGGTTTTGTTAAGGTGAATGGACAATGGGATAGGAAAGGACACCTAGATGAAAGAGCCCCTATGCCGAGAGTTTCTGAGCCTTGCGAGGCTGGACCATCATTTAGGGTTCCTTCTCCACAGCCTAGGAGTCCCATTTCTGCTCCTGTTCCTGCTCCTGCACCTGCACAAGTTTATGATCAACCATCCACTTCTTCGACTGGATTCTCAGACCTTCAAATGGAGCAATTAAAAAGTTTGTTTGCAGCTCAGAAGGATGAGTTTGACAGTAAATTTATGAATTTAAAAGAATCACTTTACTCCCTTGATGATCGGATTGCAAAGATTGAATCAACTCTCAACTCCTCCGCAGAATCTTTAAGTGGTGATTTGAAGAACATCTTTGAAGAGCTTAAAGAGATTTGTGGAGATGGTGAAACTTATTCAAAGTGCAACGCCGAACTTCAAGACAAAATCACAACAGCTTGCACATTTGTGGATGAGAGACTAAAAGATTATGTTAGACTTCAATGTGATGGAATGAAAAATATAGTAGACCATTTAACAAGAATAGTTAGAAAGAACTTTTGATGTAGTTATGTTAATCTTGTTGAAATGTTGTTTACATTTTGATGTAATGAAGTTAATAATGAAGTTTAAAGAGGGAGAGAATTATGTAATACTTGACAATATGTTGATGTAGTGAAGCTTATGTTAATGAATGAAAAGTTTTTTTTAATATTTGACTTTTGAAATTTATCTTTGATTGATGCAATTATCTTTTGATGCAGTAAAATATTCTTTACCTTTTTGTTGATTACAAAAAAGGGGGAGAGAATTAGGATTGTATATGCATTAAGAGGGAGAAATTATATGGAAAGAATATAGTTGGGTGATAATTGATTAATATGATATTGAGTTATTGATATGAATAATCAAATTGAATTGTCTATGCACAAAGAAAGTATCATTATAAGATAAGAGAAGCTACCTTATTCAGGGGGAGCTTACTCGTAAAGATCACTTCCTTGATATTTTTTTTAATTTAAGAATTCTATGCATATACTCAATGTTTTTATAATCATCAAAAAGGGGGAGATTGTTGATCCATTCATTGATTTTGATGATTAATAAAGGAATTGAGTATATTTATTTGATTACTAATGGATTTTATAAGTGTTTCAGGACTTAAATTTATTTGATCAATTTAAAGGAATTAAGAAATGAATTTTGAATCAAATACAAATCAGAGATTTCAAAGTTTCAGAGCTTGGAGTCGACACCTAGAAAGTCTGGAGCCGACCCCATGGCCAATTCAATTTTAATCTGATTTTTGATACAACCTGGAGCCGACACCTAGAGTTTCGGAGCCGACACCTAAGGTTTCGGAGTCGACACTTACAGTGTCTGGAGCCGACTCCGATGCGGGACAGAACGTTGATTTTTTGAGCATCCTGGAGCCGACACCTACAGTTTTGGGAGCCGACACCTGACGACGGCGAGCCGACACTTACTTTTGCGGAGCCGACTCCACGACGAACTCAGATTTTACTATTTATGGAAAAACGATTCGGAGCCGACACCTGAAAAGCTGGAGCCGACTCCAACCCACCTGGACGAAAAATCAAAAATGCCAGATCAGCTCTAACGGTAATATTTTTGATTTCTGACATCTAACGGCTATTTTTTGTGAATGGAAAATCCTTCCAGGTACACTCCAACGGCTAGATTTCCACCCAAAAATGAATCAAAGAAAAATCTATAAAAAGGGAAAAACAACCGTTTGAGAGAAAATAGAAACGGATAGAAAAAGATCAAAAATCAAAATCCGAAAAGTCTAGAGCCTTATATCCAAGAGAGGAGCTTTCAAATTCAAAACCTTCCACTCCACAAAGCTCAAAGAAGAATCCAAGCCGTTCAATAGTGAAAAATCGGAGGATTCTCAACTAGAAGAAAGAGACCAACTTTTCAATCTTCTCAACTGCATCTACTGTGAAGAATCGGAGCTGAGGCTTGATTCAACCCAGCAAGGAGAAGAGGAAAAGAAAAGAAGAAAAGCTCAAAGCCAAACAACTTCAAACCAGGCTTTTCTAAACCTATTTACTTTTCTTTGAATATTTGCTCATTAAGGAGCTGTGAAAATTTGTAAAACATTCTTATACTTGTTTGTGCCTAGTTCAATCAAAGGGGATTGAACTAGTGGAGGTTGTTAACCTCGGGTCAAGCTAGTTTAGCTTGAGTTTTGGGTTGTGTGCTGGTGAGCCCGAAAAACCGGCTGGGTTCGTTGTGATCCCGGGTAAAACAACAAGTTTGAGTTGTGAACTTGTAAAACAACTCGGCTGTAATCGAGGAGATTATAGTGTGGACCCAAGTAGGATCTTGGGAGTGGACGTAGGTGTTGGATACACCGAACCACTATAAAATCTTTGTGTTTGCCGTGCTTCCATTGTCTCTATCTCTATCTCTGTTTTATTCGTTGTACTTTATATTTACATTGCATTTATTTTCATTCATCTTAAGCAAACAATTTTTCAAGAGGCTAAATTTTTAAAGAACCCAATTCACCCCCCCCTCTTGGGTTGTCATCTGGGCCAACATCATTCACAATAGGAATGTCCTCTGTACAAAGCTCTTTTATTGGGTATACAGCACTGTAGCTAAATACCCTTCACAACCTTTCCTGAGAAGCTGTTTGGCTTGTAGTGCCGATATCATTTTTAGTTGGATAGATGACTTGCCACCCATACAGCTAAACTCAGCTTGCCTAGGAATTTGAAATTTTACTGTCTTTTTAAAATAGTCAATTGTAACATGATAAGCTGCCAGCCAATCCATCCCAAGAATTAAATCGAAATCCTTTATTTCTAAAATTAACAAATCTGCCTTCATCTTCATATCACCAATGGTTAATATGCAATCCTTACACATTGACTCTACTAACATAAGATATCCACTTGGTGTAGAGACACACATCCCAACTTCTAATGGTATAGGTGTTAACTTGCTACTTTTAACAAAATAAGAAGATATAAAGGAATGTGTAGCACCCGGATCAAACAATGCATACATTGTATAGGATAATAACTTAATCATTCCTGTCACCGTAGCATTTGAGGCATTAGCATCTGGCTCTAGAGTGCATAGATACGTCCTTGAACTCAAGGTTTTTGCGGTACCTCCTCCGATTGTGGTGCTACTGGAGACTCTAGTTTTCCTTATAGTTCTTTCCCCTTGGGACACTTTGCTGCTATGTGACCTGGTTGTCCACATGTGTAGCACCTCTTCTGTGATAGCCCACAATCTCTTAGGAAATGTGGTCCTCCACAACCAAAACACTTGATTTTACCTTTATTTGATGTCCCATCACATGGGATGCATTGTTATGCCTCTTTGTATTAGGGTTTCTCTTGTCTTGGCCTTGAAAATTTTCAAGCCTACCTCTTTTCTTCATAGCCCTCTCTCGTGCGTCTTGTATCATTAAAGCCCTTTTCTATCACCAACACCTTATTCACCATCTCCTTATAGGTGGTCAACTCAAAACCAGCCACTCGTTGTCGGATCGGTTCCCTAAGCCCATTGTCATACTTATGAGCCCGAATAATTTCCTCTGCCACTACTGTGGGTGCATACCTCGATAATTCTTCAAACTTGGTAGTATATTGTGCCACTGTCATATTGCCTTGGTCAAGACGATCAAATTCTCGAAACTTTGGAATCTAACACTCTGAGGAAAATATTTTTCATAGAAAACATTTTTGAATTCCCCCCAGGTGTGCGGTGCATCATTAGGGCCAAGTTTTCCTTTCTCATCTCCCACCAATCAGCTGCCTCCCCAAGCAATATAAAGGTCGCAAAGTTGACCTTTTCCTCCTCTGGACATTTCAAGGCCTGGAAGACCTTCTCAATCTCTTTCAACCAACTCTCAGCCTCCATAGGGTCAGTAGTGCCCTTGAAGCCGACGGTGCGTACTTCTTGAACTCAGTCGGGTTAACTCGACGCTCGGGTTGAGTTCTAGGATCCCATAGTTGCGTTGTAGTTGTTGCTGCTGCAATTGTTGCTGCAAGAATCGTTGTTGTTGCTGCTGTTGCAACTCCATCATCTTCATCATATCTGCCATTGATGCAGCTTGTTGTTGCAACAGAATATCTAGTAACTGGGCAGTAGTTACATGCTCACTGGGTTGTACCCTAGGTTCCTTCATATTTCGTGCTCCTGATGTCCCTGCTTCTATGGTTCCCACTCTAGGGGCATTAGGAACTTCAGTGGTGGGGACCATAGGGGGCTCCTCCTAGTGCAAACCCCGCACCATTGAGGCTGTATCACTTCCTTGTGATTGCGAGGGCTCCCACGCAGTTGTGCCATCAGCGAATCAGGTTGGCCTTCTAGGTCGACCACATCCTTTACTTTGAGCCATATCAACTTCTATAAAACAAGGTTCAATTTTCAATTTAATATCCATATATCAATCAAAATTAATTCACATTTTAAAACTTTCAATTCAAATAAGATTTAAAAATTTTCTCCCGCCCACTCTCACTTCGATCCTAAATCCTAGAATCCTAAACCATGTTTTTATACCACATCAGTCAATTTTTCAAAAAAAATTTCATCCATAATGATCATAAACCTAGGCTCTGATATCACTTCTGTCACGCCCCAAATCCATCATCTGATTCAGCCACGTGACACGGCCGCATGAGCCCTAAGGCAAGCCCTAGAGACCATGCAAGGCCTGATAATATCAATCCACACTATATTCCACAAAAGTTTTATTATTTAAAGAAATAGAAATTATCACAAATTAAAAGTAAACTGGGTAAACATCTACTAGTGTCGTAAACATAAATTCATTGTTTTTCCTACAATCTTTAGAAAAATTTATTAAAATAGAATTTATATTTATCTAACTAATTTCAAAACTGCAACGTCGCTCCATCCCATCTCCTATCAAATTAATCACCTCAACCTGTAAAAAAAAATTTTAACAGATATAATGAGCTCAACAGCCCTCTAAGAATCCTCTACATAAAATTTACCTTCTTATATAGCAATTAAATGGATAACCTTTATGGTATAAATATGATTAATAAAATTTCAAACCATCAAACCAATAAATGTAGATGCCATCATGCAATCATGTAATACACATCTAATGACTTCAGACTCAACTAGTTATACATTGGATCCAAACCCACCTGGTTTTCAGCTCTAGACTTTCATAACCACGTTCTAGCCCGTGGTAGGGAAACTGTCACACTACAGCCTATGACGAGCAACACTACCATATTTCCAGTCTATGGCGGGGCCCACGTTGTCACATGCCAGCCTGTGACTGGCAACACTATCACATTTTAGCCTATAGCAAGGCTCTCACATGGCCAGCCTAGAGCATCAACCATCATGCACTCATGGATCACAACCAACACATGGCATGCATATCAATGCATCACAACTCAACCATGACAATAAAATTTTTATAAATCATAATTAGACAATATTCATCAACCAAACCAAACCAAGAATCAGAAAACAGCACGAAATCTATAATTCATCCAACGTAAATCATCAAAAACCAATAATTATTATTTATATATTAGCGATAAAAATTATGTAGGAGAATTCTTACTTCACAATTCGGCTAACAACCCCTCACTGACGACTCGAATTTAACTCCTCCTGTCACTGGTTGTCCCCTTCAGCTGATACAATTCATATATTTTATTTAATTGATAGAAATAAACTTTAATAAAATAAAAATTAATTTTTCTTTTAGAACCCATCATTGGGTATGTACCGCAATCCGAGCACTCACCCTTCTCCTCTCCTGTATTTATACTATATATATTATAATCCCCTTACCGCGTTTATCATCTGTGCCTAATTCCTTTCCATCTTTAATGATCCGTTAAAAAAAACTTACTTCTCTTTCCTAGCGTCCAACGATATCTTGACGATGAAGGGCTTTGCTTCTCCACTTTTTCCTCCTCCTCTTCTTCTTCTTCTTCTTCTTCTCTCTCTCTCTCTCTTTTTTTCCTTGGCGGCGCTACGAAACAACCCTAGCCGCCCATCCCCTCTTTATTTCTCATGTTGCCAAGCCAAGCTAGCATAGGGGAGGAGGGATTCCTCCCCTCTTCTCGTGCGGCGGTTAGGGGAGAGGAGTTTATCCTCCCCAATATCACATGAGCGGCATTTAGGGGAGGAGTAATTCCTCCCCAAATTTCTTCCCTATTTTTAGGGGCCGGCTAAGGGGAGGAGTTTATCCTCCCCAATATCATGGGTAGTTAGGGGGAGGATCAACTCCTCCCCAATTTCACGGACCTTACCATCTTTATGTTGAATGGTGGTCCAATATCATGGAGGTCAAGTCTGCAGCTAGGATGGCTTTGTCTACTATAGAGTCAGAGTATATTGGTATTTCAGAGGCTGCAAAGAAGACTGAAAGGTCTTGCACTGGAGATGGGGATAGCACAGGAGGTGATCAGGGTATTTTTTTAATAGCCAAAGTCCTTTATGTTTGGTCAAGAATCCGATCTATCATGCTAGGACCAAACATATTGACATTAGATACCACAGGATCATGGAGCTTATGGAGGATAGTGAGTTGGAGCTTGTGAAAGTGTTTACCAAAGATAACGCAGTGGATGCACTCACTAAGGTACTACCTCGAGATAGCTTCTTCATATGTGGAGCACCGATGGGAATGATGGACCAGGTAAAGCTTACTGTAACTTTGATGCATCAAGGTGGAGATTGTAAGCTCAGGTGTGGCACATCCAAAGTCCAAGTGAGTCACACAGGTTTGAGAGCTTAGGCTACCTAAGTTCTCAGGTTTTTAAGTCATTTGAGTCGGCTTATGATCCAAGAATAGAGAGCATGTCTTGTATATATTAAAGATTATAACTGATCTTAGAGTTGCATCTTGATCGAGTTGATTATAACTAATTCAAACGCAATTCTTGTATTTCTTATATCTTGTATATATTAAAGATTATTGTAATATACGATGGGGAAGTTTCTGACTTGTCCAATTTCCCCTCTGAAAAAAGAGAGTGCAATTGAACTAAGTCTCTGGTACTACCAACCAGGCCAACTGGTACGCTCTTCCTTATATATGCTAGCCTTAAATTATAAATTTTACGTATGATAGAGAAAGAGAGCTTAGATCTTATGGAAAGTCCAGGCATTTTCACTGGTTGATGGTTAAGCCAACTTTCGGTTCCTCCACAATCAGGTTCACATACTATTGGGAACTCGCTTTGCTCATCCTTCACGGACCGCCTCTACAACTTCACTGGAAAGGGTGACCTGGACCAAGCGTTGGATAAGAGCTATGTGCCCGATCTGAGGTGGAAATGTAAGCCCAATGACAATACGACCCATGTGGAGATGGATCCTGGGAGCTCCAGAACATTTGACTTGGGTTACTACAAAGGTGTGGCCAAGGGGAGAGGGCTGTTAACATCTTTTTCATAGCCTTGCTCAAGATTGGTGCTTTAAGATTGGTGCTTTCATGCTTCCTCGTCCCGATCTTCGGTGATCGCCGTCGTCCTCGTGGCAGTCTTCCTTGTTTTTGATGGCAACTGATAACTCCTCTGCTATGAATAGCGATGATCGCCGCCAAGCGACTGGGGGACCGTCGTGGCGCCAGGGAATCCAGCAGTTTGTGTGGTCAGTGTCGTCGCCCTCCCCGGCGGAAATCGCTGAGCTCGAACGGCTATTCCCGTCGGTAATCCAGCTGCCCTCTAAGACTATCGACAGGGAGATCAAGGACTGGCTTGCCGGAGGCTTGTTAGTTCGGAGTCTTTTCCGTTGGGTGCCTCCGAAAGCGGTGGTTCGGGAATTCCGCCGTGCTGGGATCGCTATAGGCATCTCCTCAATCAGCCTCTCCCATCGGTTTGTCTTGATGAAATTTGAGGATCCGGCAGCCAGGGATGCTGCTTTGCTTCAGCCTTGGGTTGTTAATGGACAACCCCTTGCGGCTGAACCCTGGTGCCCTGATTTTGTTCCTGCAGTGGAGGCTCTGTCAACGACGCTGCTCTGGATCCGCCTGCCCAACCTCCCTATCGAATACTGGTCGGAGGAGGCATTGCGGTCCATTTTAGCGGTGGCTGGGGAGTTTGTTGCTCTGGATCCCTCTACGAAAGGCAAACGACGGGGAAGCTTCACCCGTGCTGCAGTTAGGGTGGATCTCAGTCACCCTCTCCGGCCAGGTGCGCGAATCAGGGGGACCGGCACCCCGTTTTGGCAGCAATTCACCTACGAGCATGTCGAAGGAGTCTGCCCCCGTTGTGGATCTATTCATCTGGGTGGCCTGTGCCCCTCTTCTCCGCCGCAGTCCTCCGCCTCTGTTCCTCCACGTTTCGGTCCGTGGATGACGGCGACTCGGCAACGAAAACCTCCCTCTGTTGATGAATCTGGTGGCCTTCGATCTTCAACGACCTCGTCACCGGCCTGCGGTCAATCGCCTTCTCCGGCCCCCGGTGATGGATGGACGATTCCAAGGAAGCTTGCTCGAAGACGAAATGCTCCAGTGTCTTCGGCTAGTTTGGGGGAGGCTTCGATGCCCAGATTATCTGAAGGAGGCCCCTCGTCACAGGAAGTTTACTCTGTGCCGGTTACTGTAGCCAAACTGTCTGAAACTTTGGCACCCGGCTCTAATGTTCAGAAGATCCCAATTAAATCCTCTTTGAATTCTCAATTGGATGGGCAGAAGGATAAGGAGCATTGCCTAAACTCTGATTTCAAATTCTCTGCGAAGGCCCGAGCTTCAATTCATCTGGGTCCTGGCCAGGTTAAGCACTCCTTGCCATTTGGTTTTGAAACAGTGCCTCCTAAGGAAGGCTTATTGACTGAATCTGGGAGCAAGCTGGGAACAAGTACCAAAGTGGCCACTAATCCCTTTAGCCTTCGTGGATCGGATCGATGGGCCGGAGTGCCCAAGATTTGGGAGGATGCTTATCCTGTCTCCACTAAACGGGCCTGAGCAGCGGAATTTATACCACAGAAGGCAACTCCCAAAGCAATCAAAGCTAAGGGCAAAGGCCGTGTGGGTCCTTCCCAGAAGGTGATCTGTGGCTCTAATCTGCCACCCCGGGATAGCGGTGATCATGATGCTGCTGTCTCTATTTTGAAACAGGCAATTCAGCCTTCTTCTCATGGGTCAGGGGATATGGAGCTGTCCCAGCAGCCAGCTTCATCTGATCCGAGCATATTGTCATTGCCATCAGGCTCTGTTCAGGAAGTTATGGCAGTGATGTCCTCTGAAGGAGGCCATACTGATATGGACATGATGGGGTCCCAAGTAGGGGGACAAGACAAACCCCAATCTGACCAATGAAGATTCTTATATGGAATGTCCGAGGAGCCTCGAAACCCTCATTTCACTCCTCGTTTAGTCGGCTTCTGTAGCTATATCATTTTGATATTTGTATTCTTCTGGAAACTCGCCTGTCGGGACCTAGTCTTCTTCGATTCCAGCGCCGGGTTTCTCGGTCTTGGGGTTCCTATGCTGTGAACTCCAATGGTCTTTCTGGGGGTATTCTGGCACTATGGCGGACCCCATCCATTCGTGTTGATGCTTTCCACTATTGTCATCAGTAGGTCGCCTTGGTTGTTTCCGAAGGGACTGCTTCTCCTTGGCTGCTTCTGGGTGCTTACGCCAGCATAGACTATCGGGAGCGATGCTGCCTGTGGGCTGAGATTATCACACTCCTTGATCAGGCCTTTCCTACTCTTGTTGCTGGTGATTTTAATTGTATCGTGAATGCTTCGGAAAAGCGTGGCGGTCACCGATTTGTTGATAATCTGAACTCTAGTGAGTTTCGCTCTTTCATCTCCTCTGCGGGTCTTTTGGATCTGGAATTCTCGGGGCCGCAGTTTACTTGGTGCAACAACCGTCAAGGCTCTGCCCGTGTGTGGGAGCGTCATGATAGGGCTATGGCCTCCTCAGGATGGCTTCAATATTTTCCTCGTGCTACCACCACTCATCTTCCGCGGATTGCTTCAGACCATTTGTTGGTCGAGATAGCAACCCAAGAGGGGGGGTGAATTGGGTTTTTCAAAAAAATTAAACTCCTTTGAAAGATAACCCCCAGCGGAAATAAAAACTTAGATTCACAGATTTAAAACTAAGCAACTATAACTAGAGAGTTGAAGATAAAGAGACAATCACGGCAAACACAATAGATTTTATAGTGGTTCGATGTACCTACACCTACGTCCACTCCCAAGTACCTCTTGGGTCCACACTATAATCAAACTGATTACAGCAGAGTTGTTTTGCAAGCTCACAACTCGAACTTGTTGTTTTTCTGGGTGCACAACGAACCCAGCTGGTTTTCAAGGCTCACCAGCACAAAACCTTAAAACCACAAGCTAATGCTTGCACAAGGCTAACAGCCTCAACTGAATCAATCACCAGATTGACCCAACAAACAGTATTTGATTTTACAAAAGCAAACTGCTCCTTCAATGAGCAAATATACAATAATAAAATAATAAATAGAGATTAGGAACCAAAGCCTGATTCGAAGATCTTGGTGGCTTCTTCCTTCTCTTCCTTTGAATGGATCTTCCTTTGAATATGCTCTTGAGGCTCAGAAGATTGGAAAAACTAGGGCTTCTTCCTTCTCTTGAGATTTCTTCTAAATAGAACAGCAAAGGCTTGGAATCTCTTTCTCTTCTTTTGGGGAATGAGTATGATCTTTCCTTACAGGTTTTCCCTCTTTTCTTTTCTGATAGATCTCAAAGATTTTCTCTATTCTTTTCTTTTTGCCTCTTTCTTCTCTTTTCCTCTCTTGTTTTTGGGATGCAATCAACCCTCTTCTTATAGATTCGATTAATCCATAAATAGTGTGAAACTATCCGTTAGAAGCAAGTGAAAAAGGATTAGATCCATAAATAACAATAGTCGTTGGGATTAAATAGATAAAGATAAAGTTTAGAGTCGTTCTGACAGTTCTGGAGCCGTGTCTGACATTCTGGAGTCGGCTCTGGCTTTTCTGGAGTCGGCTCTAACTTGAAATAATTTAATCCACTCGATCTGGAGTCGTCTCTGACTTTTCTGGGGTCGACACAAAATTCTTCTGGAGTCGACTCTAGAAGTCTGGGAGTCGACTCTAAGTCGTGGCCTAAAAATCCAATGTTCCATTGTTTCTGATAGAGTCGGCTCTCACAATCCCGGAGTCGACTCTAAGTCTGTGCCGTTTTCCGGAGTCGGCTCTGTGATTCCATGTGTCGACTCTAATGTCTGCAATCTTACCTAGACATTAGATTCGATCCAGAACTTGATTTTCCTTCTTGATTTTGATCATCAATAGACTTATAATCTGAAACACTTAATCAAAATCATTAGAGCCTTAAATGTTATACTCAAATAGTTTTGTTAATCATCAAAATCATCAATTGGGTCAACAATCTCCCCCTTTTTGATGATAACAAAAACTTTGAGTATATGCATTCAAAAATTCATTTGAATTAGAATTATAGTCATTTTAAAGCTTAAACTTTCTAATAAGAATTTGATGCCAATATTCAAAATGAATAAAAATAAACAAAATTTGACATCAATCAAAATGATTTGACTTTTATATGGAGAAACTTATTAAGCTCCCCCTGCATTGAATAGCTCCCCCTATCTGAATTCTTCCTAAAAATTCTCAGAATTGTTCTTCATTTTCTTTCTCTTTCTCTTTATTATATGTCTTTCTTATGCATATACATTTATCTCTCCCCCTTTTTTGTTATCAACAATAAGGAGAGTTTAAAAAAATTGAGAATGTACTTAGAGCGAGAATATTGATTCGAATAACCATAAGGATAGGAAACTTATTCATTGACATTCACTCAAAGATAAATTTGAAAAAAGTGAAATTCATTCATATTTGTATTCCAAGCAAGATCCATTACATGTATTCAAAATGACAGATTTAAGTATGTAAATCCTAGATACATTAAGAAGGAAAGCAAGAAATCCTAAGATACAACCTAGGATTGAAACACAAAATCAAATATGCTTAATACAATTTTCTTTAAATGACCTATCATTTCCATTACATCATCTTTTTGGGTCTTCTTAAAATTTTCAAGACATGCTTCAATTTGAGAGACTGCAAGGTCAATGTCCTTCTTCAATTGACTTGTTGCATGAACATACGATCCAGAACCATCCGCAATGCCTTCCATCCTTTCAAAGATTTTGTGAAGATCAGTGCCAAAGGATTCGATGGAATTGCTAATTGAAAAGAAATCATGTCAAGTCTTGAATTAATCTCATCCTTTAATTGATTAACTCTCTCTTAGTTTACACATATCATTCTTACACTGTCATACTCAGCAATAAGCTCTGAGCTGACCAATCTGTTCATCAGAAAATCTTTCCAGATGCCATTGCTGACTGATGTGGAAGTTGAGAGCTAGGTCCAGCTTCTGAGGGTCCAGCAGATGGTCCAGCAGAAGGTCCAACAGGAGAAGGTCCAGCAGGTGGTTCAGGAATGTCTTCTCCTCTGACTTCCTCAACTCTAACTTCTTCAGCTCTGGCCTCATGTCCTCTTTTAATCCAGTTTCCATTTTCTTTTCTAAAGCCCATTCGGTGAATAGTAGAGACACTATAATAATCAGTGTGTCTTAACTTTCTTAGTGGCTTCATTGTCCATATAAGTACACCTTGGCTTCTAATACCAATGTCAAAACCATACCATAAGGTAGTGTAGATCTTTTTTAGTAGCTGCCTCTGCCATATATCCTATCATCATGCCAGCTAAGATTGACTGGCCTTCCAGTGATATGCAGTCCATCAATAAAACGTCTCGCTCCGAGACATACTCAAATCTTCCAATTTTAGGGAAAAGAATTCTTCCACAGATATTATGAGTAATCTGAGTTCCAAATTTAAGTTGATTTGCAAGATTTCCTTAAACTCAAACATCTCTCCCTACATCCTTGACAGTGCTCCACCTATCTTCATGATTGATATTCAACAAGTCCAACAGTGGGCATTTCCAATAAATTACCAAGGGATTCAGCTGTTATGATTATCTTTGTTCCTCTTACAACACTGACTAAACCTCCCTTCTCCTCTACTTAAATCCATTATAAAACTCTCTTACTAGGGCTGGATAGGTGGGATATCTAATGAGCAGACCTTCTCCCATCCCATTTCTTTCAATAATCGCCCAATAGCAAAACCTTCGAAAAAGAAGTCAAATCAACTTTCTTTCCAGTTGTAATGGTCTTACCAGCTAATTGATCACTCTTGGAGAAGATGGTGAGGGTGGAGAGTCATCTTGAGTGGCCGATGAAGAAGATGATGAAGGTTGCCTTCGATTTGCGGCGCTTCATCGGAACGGACGCTCCACCGATGATTGCACGCCTTTTGGGTGCCATTGAGAAGATTGGAATGAGTAATCAAGGTTTTGAGGGATTTGGAGAGTTGGAATCATTTTGGAACTTTGAAAATGGTTTAGGAGATGATGGAATGTTTGGGGTCGACTCCGCCTTTTTATTTTGACCTAGTTTCGACTTAGAGTCGACTCCCGAAAACTGGGTGTCGGCTCCGAACCAGAAAGTCTGTCAGCGCTCGAATTAGAGTCGGCTCTACAAAAGCCAGAGTCGGCTCTAATTGCCCAGACAGAACATCAAAAAAGAAGGTGTCGACTCCACAAACTGAGAGTCGACTCCAAACAGTTTCAGAGAGAAATTCGAATTTCAAGGATCTGAAACTATTCAAATTAATCATCAAATCTAGATAAGTGTTCCTTAGCAATTGGGGAAACAATGAATCAAGATCTAGATAGATTTCCTTATTGAATATCGAGGATTTTTCAAGAAATTGATGAAATCTAGATAGATGTTGTCCTTAAGAGTTTCAGAAAACTATTCCAAAGGATCACAAACTCCTAATTCTCCTCTAAGATAACAAAATCTCTCTTCACTTAAGGGTTTTGTAAATATATCTGCTAATTGTTCTTCAGTATTCACATAATCAAGACAAATTTCATTATTGGCTACATGTTCTCTTATAAAGTGATATCTAATTTCAATATGCTTTGTTCTTGAATGTTGAATTGGATTTTTAGTTAGATTGATTGCACTTGTATTATCACATCTTATAGGTGTCTTATCAAGTGTGATACCATAGTCTTCAAGTTGTCTCTTAATCCATAGGATTTGAGCACAGCAACTTCCAGCTGCAACATATTCTGCTTCAGCAGTAGATAATGCAACCGAATTTTGCTTTTTGCTAAACCATGAGATTAAGTTACTTCCTAAAAATTGGCATACACCACTTGTGCTTTTTCTATCTAACTTACATCCAGCATAATCAGAATCAGAATAAGCAATCAGATTTAAGTTTGAGTCTCTAGAATACCATAAACCTACATTTTTTGTTCCACTTAAGTATCTAAAGTATTCTTTTAACAGCAATTAAATGTGATTCTTTAGGTTCAGATTGAAATCTAGCACATAAGCAACAGAAAACATATATCTGGTCTACTTGCAGTTAATAAAGAAGGGATCCGATTATACCTCGATAATACTTCTGATCAACCTTTCTTACCTTCTTCATCTTTGTCCAGCTTGCATGAAGGACTCATTGGTGTTCCGAGGGGTTTAATTGATTCCATACCAAATTTCTTTAGAATTTCCTTTGTGTACTTTGTTTGGTTGATAAAGATTCCCTCTTTGCTTTGTTTGATTTGGAGTCCAAGGAAGAAATTGTTCTCCCATCATGCTCATCTCAAATTCTCCCTGCATTAACTTAGCAAATTCTTGACATAGAGATTGTTAGTAGCACCAAATACAATGTCATCAACATAAATTTGAACTACAAGTAAATCTTTACTTTTCTTTTCAAAAACAAGGTTTTATCAACATTTCCTCTTGTAAAATCATTTTCAATTAAGAATTTACTTAATCTATCATACCAAGCTCTAGGTGCTTGTTTCAAACCATAAATGCTTTGTGTAATTTAAAAACGTGATTTGGAAATTCATGATCTTCAAAACCAGGTGGTTGTTCTACATATACTTCTTCATTTATAAATCCATTTAAAAATGCACTTTTAACATCCATTTGAAATAAATTAATTCATGTGACATGCAAATGCTAGTAATAGCCTAATGGCTTCTAATCTAGCTACAGGTGCAAAAGTTTCATCAAAATCAATACCTTCTTCTTGATTATATCCTTTTGCAACTAATCTAGCTTTGTTTCTAATTACTATGCCATTTTCATCTAATTTATTTCTAAAAACCCATTTTGATCCTATTAACAGAATGATTTTTAGGTCTTTCAACTAATGTCCATACATTATTTCTAGTGAATTGGTTTAATTCTTCTTGCATTGCTAACATCCAATTATTATCTTTTTCAGCTTCTTCTATAGTTTTAGGTTCAATTTGAGAAACAAATGCAAGATGATTACTGATATTTCTCATAGATGATCTAGTTCTTATACCTTGAGATGGATCACCTATAATCAATTCCTTGGGATGACTATAAGCATATCTCCAATCTCTTGGTAGATCTATATCATTATGATCAGTATTAATACCATCATCCTTAGGTGAGTCATCATCTTTAGCTTCTTGTTCATGATCTGAAGATACATTTAATTTTTTCAAGATTTTTTCAATCAATGTTGTATCTTCCTCATCATCAATCTTTTCTGAACTTGATGCTAAAGATTCATCAAACACTACATGAATGGATTCTTCAACAATTAAGCTTTTCTTATTAAACACTCTATATGCTTTACTAGTTGTTGAATAACCTAGGAAGATTCCTTCATCAGATTTGCATCAAATTTACCTAAGTTATTTTTACCATTATTATGAATAAAACATTTACAACCAAATGCATGAAAATATTTAAATTTGGTTTTCTATCATCCATAATTCATAAGGTGTTTTCTTTAAATAGGTCTTATTAGGGCTCTATTTAGGATGTAACATGCTGTGTTAATAGCTTCCGCCCAAAAATATTTTGGGAGTTTACTTTCACATAGCATGGTACGGGCCATGTCTTCTAGAGTCCTATTTTTCTTTCAACTACTCCATTTTGTTGTGGGTTCTAGGTGCAGAAAAATTATGATTAATACCATTTTCAAAACAGAAATTTTCAAATAAGTGATTTTCAAATTCAGTTCCATGATCACTTCTTAGAGACACTATGGTAGTGTTTTTCTCATTAGTGACTTTCTTGAAGAATTTCATGAATATCGAGAAAGTCTCATCTTTGTGAGCTAAAAACATTACCCAAGTGAATCTAGAGTAATCATCTACTATCACTAGACCATATTTCTTTCCTCCTAGACTTGTGGTTCTAGTTGGTCCAAAAAGGTCCATGTGAAGTAGCTCTAATGGCCTAGAAGTTGAAACAACATTTTAGATTTGAAAGAACTTCTCGTTTGTTTTCCAAATTGACATGCATCACATATTTTGTTATTTTCAAAATCTAGTTTAGGTAATCCTTTAACTAAATCCATTTTAATTAGTTTTGAAATAGGTGTGTGCTTGCATGACCTAATCTACGATGCCATAACCAACCAATCTCATTCATATTAGCATTATCAGCAACTAAGCAATGATTACTTGTAGATAAATTACTCAAATCAATTAAGTACACATTGCCATATCTATTACCAATAAAACAATGCTATTATCAATGGGATTAGTAACAGTGCAAATAGAAGATTCAAATGAAACTTAAAACCTTTGTCACATAGTTGGCTTATACTAATTAAATTATGCTTTAAACCATCAACATAAAGTACATTATCAATATAGTAGATGGAGTTATTTGAATGTTACCAAACCCATGATTTGGCCTTTACCATTATCGCCAAATGTAACACTCCACCTCTTTTTTCTTCAAGGGTGATGAATTGATCTTTGTCACCCGTCATATGTCTTGAGCAGCCACTATCAAGGTACCACTTTTCTTTTGATCTTTTGGCTACAAGACATTCCTGCAAAAATTTAACTTTATGTTTAGGTACCCAAGCTTTCTTGGGTCCTTCATGGTTAGTAGCAACAAAATTGTTCCTTTTGGAACCCATATTTTCTTTTTTTTTTATGTAGATTTAAACATTCATAAGATTTATGTCCTTTGATTACATTTAAAACAAGTAAAATTTTTTCAGCACACAAAAATATTCTTCAAAGATTTTTGTTTTTAAGTGTTATACCCTAATCCGCTTTGTCAAAAACAGCTTTTGACTATTTAAAATCATATTAAGTTTGTTGAGCTTAGAGTAAATTTATCAACTATGGCTTATGTTTTCAACTTCATTTTTCAAACTTTTCTTTTTCTTTTATTAAAATTCTTTATCAACAACATGCTTTTCATTTTCTAATGATAGTTTTTTCATTTGAATTTTCAATTCTTTGTTCTTTGAACTTAGATTTGCAAAATCAATCCACAATTCATTAAAAGCAGTAATTCATCAAAAGTGAAATCATCAAGGGTTATCGGACTTACCTCATCATTGTCGTCCGCCATGAAGCATACATTTGCGACTTCCTTTTGTCTTCTTCTTCGGAAGAATCACTCCATGTCGCCATCATAAGCCTTCTTTTTTCTTAGGCTTTCTTTAATTGAGGACATTCATTTAAAGTGCCCCGGTTCTTACATTCATAGCAAGTAACTTCCTTTTCTTTGCCCTTGTCCTCATCTTTTCTTTTTTCTTTTCAAACTTCTTCT
Organism: Calamus simplicifolius; assembly: GCA_900491605.1. Lineage (NCBI taxonomy): Eukaryota > Viridiplantae > Streptophyta > Magnoliopsida > Arecales > Arecaceae > Calamus > Calamus simplicifolius. Next base: position 1,226,292 of record UESW01004724.1, read on the forward strand.
TCTTCATGAATCTTTTAAATTTTCTTGTATGAGTGCAGTCCTCATCATCACTTTTCATTCATCTCTGAAATCTTAAGATATTTCTCTTCTTCTTTGACTCATCATCATCAACATGTTGCTTCATTTGAAGCTCATGAGTCATTAAGGATCCCAAAGCTCTTCTAGGGTAGTGTTTAGGTCCTTTGCTTCTTGGATTGCCGTCATTTTGCTTCCCATGATCTTGGTAAGGACCTAAGAATTTTCGAACAAGTTCAGAGTTAGTATATGTCTTACCAAGACTTTTTAAACCATTTACAATGTCAGTAAATCTAGTGTACATGCATGCAATGGTTTCAGATTGTCCATTTTAAACAATTCATATTTATGAACAAGAATATTAATTTTGGATTCTTTTACTTGATTGGTACCCTCATGGGTAACCTCTAATCTATCCCAAATCTCCTTTGCGGAATTACAAGTGAGATTCTATTGAATTCATTAGCGTCTAATGAGCAATATAAGACATTCATGGCTTTAGCATTGAGTGTGCCATTTTCTATCATTTCATTCCATTCCCTTTCGGGCTTAGGAACAATAGTGCCATCAATCTAGTGTGGGTGTGTAGGTCCATTAATTATAACACCCCAAAGCTCATAGTCAAAGCTTGAATGAATATCCTCATTCTAGCTTTCCAATAAATAGTTAGAACCATTAAAAAGTGGAGGTCTATTCGTAGAATGACCTTCAGCAAAAGATGAACCAACTTGAGTTGCCATTTGGATCTTTGCTCTTGATCGTGTGATCAAAATCTAATGAGCACTAGCTCTGATACCAATTGTTGGCCCAGATAGCAACCCAAGAGGGGGGGGGGTGAATTGGGTTTTTAAAAAAATTAAACTCCTTTGAAAGATAACCCCCAGCGGAAATAAAAACTTAGATTCAAGATTTAAAACTAAGCAATATAATAGAGAGTTGAAGATAAGAGACAATCACGGCAAACACAAAGATTTTATAGTGGTTCGGTGTATCCAACACCTACGTCCACTCCCAAGACCACTTGGGTCCACACTATAATCACTGATTACAGCAGAGTTGTTTTCAAGCTCACAACTCAAACTTGTTGTTTTCCCGGGTGTACAACGAACCCAGCTGGTTTTCAAGGCTCACCAGCACAAAACCTTAAAACCACAAGCTAATGCTTGCACAAGGCTAACAGCCTCAACTGAATCAATCACCAGATTGACCCAACAAACAGTATTTGATTTTACAAAAGCAAACTGCTCCTTCAATGAGCAAATATACAATAATGAAACAATAAATAAGATTAGGAACCAAAGCCTGATTCGAAGATCTTGGTGGCTTCTTCCTTCTCTTCCTTTGAATGGATCTTCCTTTGAATATGCTCTTGAGGCTCAGAAGATTGGAAAAACTACGGCTTCTTCCTTCTCTTGAGATTTCTTCTAAATAGAACAGCAAAGGCTTGGAATCTCTTTCTCTTCTTTTG
>UESW01004725.1:0-93251 GCA_900491605.1 Calamus simplicifolius
TCATTCCCCGAATAATTTAGTTTATAATTGAAATTCAGTGGGCGCCTCAGCACTTGGTGTCGTGGTGTAGTTGGTTATCACGTCAGTTTAACACACTGAAGGTCAACCGGAGTCCGGGCGGCGCCAATTCATTTCATTTTTCACCATTTTATTAATTTAATCTAATTTATGCCATGCTCTACCAGTAGTATCATACCCAACAGCTTAAAGAATAAGAAGAATTCATTGAGGGAGTCGTTGGATGGTTTCGAAAGAATTGTAAGCATCAGATTTCATTGAATCCTCTCTGCTTATTGATGCATAATTTATCCTGCAGAATATGTACAATTGCCGAATCCATCATGTCTCGATGGCATATCATTCAGGAATTTAATTTTGAAAGCATGACTCCTGTTCTATTGTACCTAAGCAATTCTTTTTTTGACCTATCGTGCTTGACTCGTACTAGACTGGTATAATCAACCGTCTGTACCAAAAAAAAAAAAAAAAAAAAAAGAGAGGAGAAAAAAAAGGGGCAACTCTGCAGGCAATCTAGTTCTCTTCCTTTTTACTTTGCATAATTAAACACAAGTTGACATGTAAGAAGTCCACAATAAACTTAAAAACCATTTGAAATCTGAGTTTCCCAGATGTTACCATTCAAATATCTTTAACTGTCAAACCGAAAACACAGAGATTCAGCTACCCTAGTGTCTATGGTAGCTATGGATGGTAACTCATAACAAGCAAAGAAAACAATAATCACTAGCTTTCTGAGGCAGGGTTTAGTTGACGGTAAGCTGTGATTAAATTTGCCAACAGACTCCTTGTAGTGTCAACTAATGAATTCTTGCAAGGACCTCTCATTTTTTGAAAAAACTAGTCCAAGCAAAATAACAGTAAATACACCAGCAATTCCAAGATAATAACATTCCACATACCTGCTCTTGCCAGAAGTTGGGTCTCTCGTCAAGGAATTGATTCCTGCTACATGAATGAGATCATAGGTTCGTGGATATGTAGAGAAAGCCTCACACCTAGCACCATCAAATAAACATCCTTAAGCATCCAAACGTTGGTAGACCAATAATGCTTGATCCATTGCCAAAAGAAAATAGGAACAAGAAAACCAAAATAAAGGACACTTGGATGCAACACAAGATACTGACAAGTAAAGTGTTATGGAACATAAAGTTCAAATTTTTTCACTTCCTTCAACAAACCCAACTTCATTAATTAATGTTTGTGTAATAATACATATACTTCCCGATGCTAATATAATTAATGATGAGCTAATCATTCTGTTAGTTTAATGGTTTTTACATCAAAGTTCGACACATCACATAGTATCTTAATCTTAACATACCAACCCAATCCCATTTAAACAGGATTCACTTCAATGATCAAGATATGATTAATAGAAGTAATAAGAATACCTGCAAGAACTAGTCTGTCTCAATTTGATGCCAAAACCCTCTGAACTAGAGACATATTGGAGCGAGAAAATAGGAGCTTTCCTTGAAACCTAAGAGGCCAGTTAGTAGGTGAAGACCCACCAATTTGGTTTCATAGTTTAATCCATTGAAATCAAGGAGCAACCCTCTAGAGTTACCCTGGACATTGGAGGTGTCAAGATAGACAAGATAGATAGGTTTAATATGGAACACATTCATCTCTAAGGTCCATGCTAACAACCACAATGGAGTGCAGAGTATGGAAATCTAAAAGCTCTACTTCTGAAAAAAAAAGTATGATAAATACAAATCATCTTTAACATGTGCATAGTTCACACATGAAAGGTATAATATGCAACCCACAACATGGATTTTGAGCCATCCCAGATGGTTCCCAGAATTTGTTGAGAAATGAAACCCAAAGCTAAATGTCCACAACCACCAATCCATTCAGAAACGGCTGCCAATATTTATTGTAGTCCAACATCTGAGAGCATCTCTGACTTTAATAACTCTCCTCCAAAAGAGGGAATCGAATGATTACCTAACGAGCTAGGTAGAGCCACTTCTCCGTTCTTTCTTTTCTTTCTTCCTTCTCTCTACACAACCCTTAGATCTCACTAAAGATTAAGATTATAGTGGTTAGCCTGGTCATTTGTGCAGCATTCTGCTGCTCAACATATCACCTATAAGATAAACTAAGTTCTCCCAGGAGACCATTCATATTCAATTAATGTCCTATCCAATATCCTCTTGTATTCGATATAAACCATAATCCATGTTATCAACATCCATCTCAAAAATGTCTCCATACAAATTTAATAACAATAATTACTTGTAACCTCTAAACCCTACTTGATCCTGGGCAAACACTAACATCTTGGATGTACATTGCTCATGAGTTGCCCTTGAGACCTAGCTACCTTCTTTCCAGCACTGCATCTGTTGGTGGCACATCTCCCGGCATTAGTGCCTATTTCGATATCACTAACCTCATCCTCTTTCCTATGGCATTATACCATCATGCTATGCTGGTCCTAATTGGTACCACTTAACTTTAGAACTCAGATATGCCGCACGTTGATCCATCCCACATTCCACTGTTATCCTATTTGATTTGCATTTCACCATGGAGGTGTTCAATCCAGTGCACTAGCAGTTGGAGATGAAGTACCTTGGTTTCAATAGGACCATGATTTCCATGGTTAGGATTCTATATCACTTGTTCCTCCAGTGACGCTCAGCCACTCCATTTTAACAAATTAGTTGTCATTGCTTCTTCCTTATATCTACAAGACAATAAGCAAAAGAATGCAACAAAAGCTTACCAATCGTGATAGACTCCAATAAGACCTCTATCATAAATTATGCCAAGGGTTAATGGCTCTCGAGCAGGAATGACATTCATAACCCAGACTGGGTCAGAATTTAGTGCTGCTGCAAAGCCTCCAAAAAATGCATTCATGTCCATAACATTGCGCACATCTGGCTTCCCTAGCTTCAAGCCAAGTGATTTCTTGTGATAAGCAACTCTTCTAACCCAACGCCTTGTGTCAGCTTCAAACACATTGACCCCATTCTTCATGAGCGAGGCCCTTGCAGTTGGTTTGGAGAGTCTCTCTGGCCAATTAGGAATGGACCCAACAGCTATTCCTCCAACAAGAGAAGGTTTACTGACACACTTTTTCAACTTGAAGTACCTGGAAACCAAAATTTTAGCTTTAAGCATACAGTTGAATGCAGAAAATGATCTGTCAGAATTTTATTTTCTAATTTTTGTACTAATATAGTAATACACAGGAAAGAACTTGCATAGTTTACCATGCTTCACTGGGGTCATCAGTATCACTACATAGATCAAGGCCAAATTCATTTTGGTTTGGGAGACAAGATGACCCTGAAGGCTTCTTCCAAATGGCAGTGTTACCATCTACTGTGATAATTTCATAACACAAGGCACATGTGCCATAGCCTGGAGATCATCCCATTCCTTGTCCTGATTAGTCCATTGCACTGGTGGACCAGATATAACCAGAAATCCTCCCGGTCGAAGAAACGATCCATTTCATTAAGATAAGTTCCATCTGCACCCCAATCATCAGATACATACATATGAAAAATGATCAGTGAATGGAGAGGCGTGTAACACATATGACAGGAGCACTAACTATATGCAGTAAAGGGAATCAAACATCGAGAACAGTGAACCAGGTCAAATGAATACGCTGGAAAAGGAAGACGATGAGTGCCCAGCATGGCAACAAATGCAGGTATTCCCCTTTCTAAAGCAAACTGAATTTGGGCTTTATGTGAGTCCCTTGGAGCAAAAGAAAGTGTCATGATATTCTCCTTAAGCAAAAATCCCCCAAAGCTGGCAACCTTCATGAAGGGATGAATCATGCGTCACAATGATTTCAAATAGGGGGGGAAGCACTGAAAGAAACTACAAACTGCAACACTGATTGATCTCTTAAGCTCTTACCCCACATCCCATATCCAAAGCTGCCCTTAGAAGACCACTATTTATCTGGATAAATTGTCCAAGCTTTGCAATATATTGTACAGCTCCATCAGGAAACATAGTGCCACCACCTGGGAAGATAAAATATGGGGCTTCTTCCTTCATCCAGCCCTGATGACCTTTTCTTTCTGCAATTTTACCATATGGCATGTTGTCACGCCATATCTGCATGCAGTAGGAGAAAAAAATATATGTACAATTTAGCAATTTGAAAGGCCAAAACATTTTAACACAATGTCTGCTGAGCTCACTCAAAAGCAGGCCGTCCATGTAGCATTTGAACTCAAAATGTGTAATGTTATATAATGAAATCTGGAACAGTGCAGATGCGAAGTTTCAGATCACTACAGCTGTGCTGCTTAAGATTCAATAATGTGAACAACTGTAATAAAGGTTATATACCTTCAGCTCAGCAGAAATCTAATATGGTGTAACCCCCTTAAGAATAACATGAAACAGATAAGAATAAAGAGGGAAAAATTAAAGGATTAAGAGGTTGATGTAGTGATAATGTGATTTAGGAGGAATTGTAAATATGACAAGGAAGTTGAGTCAGAAGAGTTATATCATGTGCAATCAGCTAATTACCAAAAATCAAAATTTATAGGGGTTAAAAGAACACATTTCGTTTCAGTATGAAAGGACTTGGAGAAGTAAAACAATTATGGGATGTAATCAAATATCTGCCTTTGTGTGCCTCAAGATGTCACAAAGGCAGCGGTATTCCTTTTCCCTTTAACATGCTCGAAACTATCCCAGCTTCATGCATCAGTGCCTTGTTACTCCGCATGACTTGATCCAACACTCACATAAAAAAGTGCACCAACCATAATGGAGAGAAGTGCCATATCATGTAACCCTAATCGGTCAATAACAGCTGCTTTCACATATGTACTTGTCACACTCATCACATTGCTGATAATTTAAGCATGTTGTTCAATTATATTACCTACAAATGTACATTGTAATTCTTTGCATTGTGTACTAATAAGGACTTTAAAGAATGCCAATTTTAGGACAGCTTTTGTTTGCTAACTTGTATGGTTTAATATGGAAGGCAAAGATTGACTAGGAATTCTATAAGGCTTGGACAAAATAAAGGTCTACGGAATTTTCTGGTGAACTGAGTTTTCATAAGAATTGAACTTTCGAGTTGTTTTAAAGTGAAAATGCTCAGCTTTAGATGATCATAGATAAACATGCAGGTTTGAAGGTCTGTGAATTTTTACGTGTGCGCGCATGGGCACGCAAGAGAGAGAAAAAGAGAGTTCAGGCGGATAATTCCAAAGAACTTCATGAGCTAGAAAAAATAGAAATCAGCAAATATATAAAGTAACCAGATGAAGTCGTTGTCATCCATAGGGATCTTTACCGAGTCATCACTTTCAAAGGAAGTAAAAAGCTTTCTGAAATTCCATCACTAGTTTGAATTCTATGCATAGACCTATATTGAACTCCCGTACAGCACGTCTCTCCTGCATGGTTGCGAAGGAAACTAAACATAACTGGAAGAAAAAAGAAAGGGTAAAGAAGAAAGAATTATATGAGATGAAGCGAAAAACGAGGAATTTTTTCTTCAATATTTTATCTTCATTACCAAATAATGGAACACTTTAATTCCCTCACATTTTCTCTACCTCTAATTGTTCAACAACATGCCCTATTACGGTAAAAGGAGACTTGTGATTCATTAATTACTTCTATAATTCTAGCAATGAAGCAAATTCTAACAACATCCTGCCAAGAATTCTCTGTGCTTATATTAATATTGAGCGACTCGGATGGCTCCATAACCATAGTTACTCGACCACGGATACATGAATAATTGCTGAGGCTGAAACTAAAGAATAATCCAGCCAATAGTTTAGTAACAAAGAGATAGTGAACCAAAAAATTTTGGGATACCTTGTGAAGGCTGTTTGGCCACGGGACGGGGGTGCGATAGCCTCGGGGCGGCGGAAGGAGGCAAAGCGGGGACTCCTCGAGCGGAGGGCAGTGGCGCTCGCGGTAGAAGTTCATGTTGCGGCTGAGCTGGCTGCTGCGGCGGGGGTCCTCGCAGGGCATATGGTCGACCTCCTCGGCGGGGCAGGCGTCGATGGCGGCGCGGCGGACGCCGCGGTCGGGGGGTCCGTCGAGGAGGGCGAGGAGGCGTTCGCGTTGGCGGGGATTGGAGACGGAGGAGCGGGTGAGGGTGCGGTGGCCGGAGAATGCGAGGGAGTCGCCGAAGAAGGTGAAGACGAGGACGAAGAAGACGAGGACGGCGGCCAAGAAGGAGGCGGAGACGAGGTCCAGGAGGTCCCACTGCCACCCCGGGCTGCGCCTCGGCGGCGGGATGTTCACGTGCCCCATGACGGAGAGATCTCAGATCGCGAGCATCGATGGAACTTTATCCAAGCATGAATGTTTGATCCGGTATAAATTATTTTTCAGAAGTATATAAAAAATGACTCTTTTATTATTGTGCGTCTGATTTTTATTTTTTTTCCCATCATCTGATTGTTTAATTTTTTGAACAATTTTTTCCTTGTTGGAGTTTTTTTTTTTTTTTCCAATTATCCTTCATCATGCGTTTTTTTTTTTAATAATCAAATGTTCTTTTTGGGCCTCCGAATAGTTGCCAAGTCCAAGCTGTGCGTGCCCTATTGATAAGAGAGCCCAGAAGATGCCAATGGGAACCGGCCTCCTCCCTTATAGATCCATGGATGGCAATTTCTCCGTTTGATCGTTTACTGTACCATTTTTAATTAATCCAAGAATTCTCAATTTAAATAACTTTAAATGACTTAATGAATAAACGAATAATTAGCTATTAATGGCTAAATAAGTAAACAACCAAGAACGGTATTCTCTGCCCCATCCTCGTTTATCCACCTCATTCCCATTAGCTTTAATATAATATATTTAAATTATATATATATTAATATATTAAAATTTAAAATAAATAAAATATATACTAAAAAATCTAGTAAAAAATAAATAAAATATATACTAAAAAATCTAGTAAAATATGTTTGAATCTTTATGTTCTTTTTTTATGCAATCACTAAACATGAAAGCTAAAACTTTTTATTAGTATTATTTTAAAAATTTAATGAAATAAATTTATTTATTTATATAAACGGTCAAATGGGTACCTAGTGGATATGTTTACCCTATAATGGTTTAACGGGATGGAACGGAAAGGTTTTTGCTAACGGAGACAAGGACCGGTAGAGGCTGCTTTGAGCCGAGCCATTGCCATCCCTAATGGGTGGGATTTTAGTGCCACCTAAATCTAGCTAGGGGGAAAAGTCTTTGTATATCGATGATCTACAACAGATGTGATGATTCGCCCATATTGGAGGGCTCGCCCATGAGCCTCGTAATACTGATGTATAGGCCTGCACATGGGCAAATCATCGCGCACTTGGTGTAGACCATCCTGTATCGAAATGATGTATAAAGATTTTTTCCTTAGCTAGGGATGATCATATAGCAGAATTGAGATCCAGAGTATATTTCTTATCCCTCTTACCTCGCTCTGAATGAAAAATGGCTGTTAACTTTAGGCTTGGTTGTATGTTAAAAACAAAAGATATTATTTAAAGCTCAAATTTTATGAACTAATGAACTTTTAAAATATATTAAAAAACTTAAAATTAAAAACTTAAGAAAGAAGTAAGTAGAATATATTTAGAAAATACTAATTTAACATGGTATAAAGGTAAATTGCATTTAGATAAATAATCAAATTTTAAGGATGAAGACTTTAATATCTGTCACTATCTCTAAACCAGTAAATTTCTAAATATTCTTCTAATTCCCGCCTCTATCCCTATTGAATTTCTGCAAGCTCGCCTCCTTGGGGTAGTTCTTTAAGGCTGTGTTTGGATACCCTATTCCTATCTGGAATAAGGCCTTATTCCATCTTATTCTCCAAACAGTCGTAAAAAGGTATGTGGATCCCATCGGAATCCTTATTCTCCCAACACCTCGTATTCCCGTTTTGCTATTCCATGGTACCCCATGGAATAGCCCGTATTCTCACTTTAGGTATTCCAGGGGCACCGGTAGAAGAGAAAAACGAAGTAAAAGGGGGCTTCGATCTTCATCCATTTCCTCCGACTAGGGTTTGAGAGCGATTCGGCAACCTTCATTCTTCGTTTGCTCTTCCATTCTGGCCTTCTTTCTTTGGATCTCCGAGAAAGCCTCTCAACTCTTCCTTTCACATTAAGGAAGCGGCGCAAGTGGATCTGTGGCCCCGGCTTCGATCTCTTCTTCTCTCTTCTCGCACAGAATAGTAAGTTTTGCTACCTCTTGTTTTTTTTTTGCTCTCTAATCTTCTGATTTTGTTGGAACTATATGTATGCTCTTCAGTTGATCGCAATTTTATTTTTAGGGTTTGATGATCGATGGTCATGGTAGGGTTTTGTTGAGAGATCAATGATCGATGGTAGTGGGTAGGGTTTGATCCATCTTATATATGCTTCTCTACTTAAGTGATTGAAAATGCATTAGGTGGCGGTGAAGAGACGTTTCTTTCATGATTTTATTCTGCAAATAAGTTTCATGTACAGGGATAACATTTCTAATTTGAATTGTAAGGGAATGTTAGAAGGTGGGACCCCTGGAAATCTTATAGCTGTATCATTGGGAAATGCGGCACATTAAGCTTTGACCTTTCTCATCAGCAGCCTTGCTAATGCTGGCTGTTTCATGCGTTGTAGTGCATGGTGGCATGTGCCATGAATCTGCCTTAGACACTGTGGAGTTGTCCAAGTTGGTTCATCAGGTCTAGATTTAATAGAATGAAATCTCTCATTTTATATTATAGGAATGGAATGCTCAATTTGTGATCACTGCTCTGCAAGAATTACCAAACTTTAAGAAGAGGTTGTAGTTTTTTCACATGGTTCAGCTTCTTGCTATGGTGCTTTTCTTTTGTTGTTGTTTTTCTTGACAAGATATTTTGAAACTTGTATATATATGATTGGCATAACATTTTAAGCATCGCCACATGCTGAAGATTTTATATTGGTTCATCTAACTTACTAAAATAACTTTATTATATAGAGATTTTTGAATAGGACCTCTGAATCAATTTGTCAAAAATTTTGAAAGCAAATTATTAGCATCTAGTACTAGAAAATGATATATCAAGATCAAAACATTCAAGTACTTGTAATATATTGAGTTGGTCAAGAAGTTGCAGCTTGGACCCTTTTAGGGCTGACCATAAGCTGGTTTCTGATCAAACCCTTGGCAAGAATGCTACGGCTTAAACACGGGGAGTGTATGAAGAATTAATTGGACCTTGATGATGATGTTAGATGAGGCAGAGTGGGTACATCCTCCATTGGTGAAAGGGGCGCATCATTGCCCTGGGGCTGATCCCGATGAGTCGCCGACCATCGGATGGTACACGTGGCTGCCGAAGCGACAGCTCCCCGACGACGGGGGTGTGGGGCATCGCAATGTCGCTGCCTTGTCCCGCTCACCGTTGAGCCTTAAAGGGGATCCTCCTCGATTTGGGAAAAAATTCATTGGGCTCCCGAAAAGGGCGCCCACCATTAATGATCTGACATGGCCAGCAACTTGCCATTGGCCGACCGCTTCGTTTCTCGCTCTCTGGGCTCCCGCCGAGATGACCTTCCCACTGAGAGACGCACATGTGGCAGGTCACATCGGGCAGGGTAGTTCAAGGAGGGGAGAGCGCCCTGCGAACGACTCGCTACCAGAGCCTTCTTCCCCCGAGTCTCATCTGCTTCCACTCGTCTACGTTGTCCTTCTTACCAGGTCAGTCTCCCTGTGCTTCTGCTCCCCTTCTATGTCTTCCTCGGTAGGTTTGTGGTCCTCGACTCCGGCCTATGCCGGCTTTGCTTCCTTGCAACTGCGGCCTTCTCAGACCCCTTCCACTCCCTCTTCTTCCTCCTGCTCGGCTCCACCGCGGACCAGGCTCCCCTGTCGCAGCAACGGGCCGCCGCAGGGGCTCCCATTAGGGACCGCCCGGCCGCTACTGGCCCCCTTCCCATGCCTACGAAAGAGACCCCCAAGGGATCCGCCTCCACCATAACCGGACCAGAACTGACCAATCTTAGGACCCTGTACGGCATCCCGTCTAGCATTAGGTTCTACCTTCAAACCCGACGACAGGGTGGTTTCTTCCGACGGGGAGAGTCTCCTTGTACGAGGCGTTCCTTAGGGCCGGCCTTCATCTGCCCCTTCACCCGTTCATAGTTGGCCTTTTAGAAAGGTACCACCTGACACCCTCTCAACTAGTTCCGATTCCATTCGGACAGTCTGCTCCTTCCTCGTCCTATGCCACCTCCAGGGCTTTGAGCCTAGAGTCACCCTTTTCCGAGCCTTTTACCTCATCCGTCGTCAGCGGCTGGTGGATGTTCCATCCTCGGCCCACCCGAGCCCTTCGACTGGGTCTCCCCAGCTTCGTCAAGGGGTGGAAGACCCGCTTCTTTTATGCCGATCTCGAGGGAGCGAGACCGAGCTGGGGGGACCCAAACGACAGCCCCAACAAGAACAATTCAGTGGTGCCGAGGGATGAGGAGGCCTTTCACCAACTGCTGTTGGCCGAGATCCCTAGCTCCAATGACCTACTATCGGAGGAGAATCACTAGCAAATGCCTTCCTGAGCGGTGGTGAAGATCGGCCCCTCCTGAAATTTTTTTTACTGACCGACCGGGGTATTGTGCAGACATGAGGCCGCAGGATGACGCCGTGAGGAGGGCGGTGACTGGAAGAGGAAGGTAGCTGGTGAAGCCGAGGGGTCGAGGTAGCGATCTCGGTCTCAGTCTCCGACTCGACCTCAAGCTCATTCCACGCAACCGGCCATCCCGACCGGCCGGCCTCAGGAGGTCTGCCCGGCCGCCCCGTTTGTGGACTTGACCGTCGACGCCTCTGGAGGAGCGAAGGGTCGCGGCGTGGACGACCCCCCCCCCCGGCTCGGAGCAGGCCGGCCCGAGTGTCGGGCCATTCTCAAGGGAAGAACCATCAGCGAGAGGGTGGAGGGCCAAGGCCCGAGGAGCGCCGACATAGGAGACGCCCCGTCCCCTGATATAGTGATTGCAGTCTCGGCACAGGTCCGGACCGGGGGCAGTGGAACCGAGGCGATCCCCTCTCGGCCCTCTCTTATGAACCAAGGTTGGAGGGCAGAGAGACTGATGGCTCAGGTCTGCCTGCCTGAGTTCCAGGGGGAACTCCATCGCAGGGGCCGCGTCCTTCTTCCGAGAGGCCTTCGTGGCCCAGCTGTGGGTAAGTTCGTACTCTTCTATTCCTCACAATCATGCTTTGGACCCTACTGACGGGGATATTTATGCAGGCCACGAACTCCCTAGCAGCCATGAGGGAAGTCCTCCGCCAAAGCGACACCCATCTCCGCCAGACCCAGGCGGAGCTCGGTAATATGAGGGCCCGCGCGAGGGGGCCGAGGTAGCGCTGGGGGAATCCACGCCGACCGAGCCGAGCTGGAGGAGGCTAGGGTCAGTTGGAGGTAGCCCTGACCGAGCAGGAGGAGAGGGCCACAGAGGTTGAGGAGCTCAGACATCGGGCGGCGGCAGAGCAAGAGAATGCCCGAGCCGCCAGCGAGATGCTGGACTCTGCCAGGGTGACCATCCGCACCCGGACCTGTATCAACTCCCTCTGCCTCGAGGTGCAGTCGGCTGAGCTGCAGGCCACAAGTGCCGAGGAGTCGCCCAACTGGCGAGGGTTAGGGCGGCCGAGAGCAGGCTGTGGTGAGGGCAGCGGGGGAGAGGGCTGTGGCCGCCGAGAAGAGGGCCGCAGTCGCCGAGGAGGCAGTTGTCAAGGCAGTGGATGACTTCCGGAAGTCCACCGCCTTTGGAGAGGAGCTGGCCGATGCCACGACGGGATCTTACCTGCTGGGCTTCCACGATGGAAAGGAGAAGATCGGTCGCATCTTCGGCCACACCGGACTCGAGGGCATTGAGCCAAACGATGTGCCCGAAGAGTTGGCCTCGCCGACAGGTCTGGCCGGCAGGGTTGATACCGGAGCGGGAGCCAGCCGACAGCGAGCCGGGGTCAGGCGAAGCTGGACTGAACTCATCTTGATTTCCTTTTTATGTTTACATTTTTGGAGTCTGACTTGTTTCAGCGCTTTTGTAAGACTCTTTTTAGTAATGAAATGCAATTTCTGTTCAAGTCTTTGATCTCAGGCTTATGCTTTTACTCCCCCTCACTTCGCGTTGCGGGAATAGCCCTTCAGCGTAGTTGAGTGAGCCCCAGTAGCGACCAAGGCCAACCCTGCTAGACTCAGTCTTCGAGTGCCGACCGGGGTCGGCTTGGAGTGCCGATGCTTGGGGTCGGCTGAGGCCGACCCTGCTGGACTTGGTCTTCGAGTGCCGACCGGAGTCGGGCTTGGAGTGCCGACGCTTGGGGTCGGCTGAGGCCGACCCTGCTGGACTCGGTCTTCGAGTGCCGACCGGGTTGGGCTTGGAGTGCTGACGCTTGGGGTCGGCTGAGGCCGACCCTGCTGGACTCGGTCTTTGAGTGCTTACCGGGGTCGGCTTGGAGTACCGACGCTTGGGTCGGCTGAGGCCGACCCTACTGGACTCGGTCTTTGAGTGCTGATCGGATTCGGCTTGGAGTGCCGACGCTTGGGGTCGGCTGAGGCCGACCCTGCTGGACTTGGTCTTCGAGTGCCGACCAGGGTCGGGCTTGGAGTGCCAACGTTTGGGGTCGGCTGAGGCCGACCCTGCTGGACTCGGTCTTCGAGTGCCGACCGGAGTCGGGCTTGGAGTGCCGATGCTTGGGGTCGGCTGAGGCCGACCCTGCTGGACTCGGTCTTCGAGTGCCGACCGGGTTGGGCTTGGAGTGCCGATGCTTGGGGTCGGACGAGGCCGACCCTGCTGGACTCGGTCTTCGTGTGCCGATCAGAGTCGGGCTTGGAGTGCCGACGCTTGGGGTCGGCTGAGGCCACCCTGCTGGACTCGATCTTCGAGTACCGACTGGGGTCGGGCTTGGAGTGCCGACGCTTGGGGTCGGCCGAGGCCGACCCTGCTGGACTCGGCCTTTGAGTGTCGACTAAGTCGGGCTTGGAATGTCGATGCTTGGGGTCGGCTGAGGCCCACCCTGCTGGACTCGGTCTTCGAGTGCCGACCAGGTCGGGCTTGGAGTGCCGACGCTTGGGGTCGGCTGAGGCTGACCTGCTGGACTCAGTCTTCGAGTGCCGACCAGAGTCGGGCTTGGAGTGCCGACGCTTGGGGTCGGCTGGGGCCGACCCTGCTGACTCGGTCTTCGAGTGCCGACCGGGGTTGGGCTTGGAGTGCCGATGCTTGGGGTCGGCCGAGGCCGACCCTGCTAGACTCGGTCTTCGAGTGCCGACCGAAGTCGGGCTTGGAGTGCCGACGCTTGGGGTCGGCTGAGGCCGACCCTGCTGGACTCGGTCTTTGAGTGCCGACCGGGGTCGGGCTTGGAGTACCATGCTTGGGGTTGGCTGAGGCTACACTGCTGGACTAGTCTTCAAGTGCCGACCAGAGTCAGGCTTTAGTGTTGACTCTTGGGGTCGGCTGAGGCCGACCCTGCTGGACTTGGTCTTCGAGTGCCGACCGGGTAGGCTTGGAGTGCTAAGGACGGTGCACTACACATCTTTGTTAACTAAGAGAAGATAAGTTATTCAAGACTCATCTTTATTTCAATGAGTTAAGAGGGTGAGGTACCCGAACCTAAACCAGTTTGCTGTGTACATCATTGATAGTATCACGGAGGTTGTCCGAGTTCTAGGTTCAAGGGAGCGGAGTTCCATCGAGTCCTTCGATTCGGTACGCTCTCGATGCAGAGTCTCCATGAACTGGTAGGGTCCCTCCCAATTAGGGGACAACTTGCCTCCTTCAGTTGGTTTTGAAACTTCGGCTCTCTTGAGGACCAGATCACCCGGGAGGAACGTCCTGGAGCGACACGGGCGTATAGTACTTGGCGGCTCTTTGGTGGTAAGCCGCCATTTTGAGTCGTGCCCGATCACGTGCCTCCTCGATGAGATCAAGGTTGGATCACAGTCGGCTCGGGTTGTCCTCCTCGCTGAATGACTCCACCCGAAGGCTTGGCACGCCGATCTCCAGGGATGACAGCCTCGGATCCTCGGATGATAAAGCCTCGGATCCAAAGAAGACAAAAAGGGGTCTCTCCCATGGGAACCCAAGGTGTCATGTGGTAGGCCCACAGTACGTTGGGAAGCTCATCCACCCATCTCCTTTAAAATCATCAAGCCGTGTTATGAGCCCTTGAAGATAGTGCGATTCATTACCTCGGTGCTTCGTTCGTCTGCGGATGGGCTACTGAAGTGAACCGCTGGCGGATGCCCATCTTGGCGCAGAACTCCTTGAAGGGGGCGTTGTCGAACTGCTAGCCGTTGTCGGTGATGAGGGTGTGAGGTATCCCGAACGGCAGATTACGGACCTCCAGAAGAAGGACCTTACCTTGCTCTCCGTGATCTTTGCCAGTGCCTCGGCCTCCATCCACTTGGTGAAGTGGTCGATGGACAAGTAAAAACCTTCGCTGACCAGAGGCTGGGGAACGTCCCAGGATGTCCATTCCCCACTGAGCGAAAGGCCATGGGGCCGACAAGGGGCTCAGTTGGAAGGTCGGTTGCCGCTGGATACTGGCGTGTCGTTGGCAGCTGTCGCACCTTTGGACCAGCTCGGCTGCATCCCCTTCATGGTAGGCCAGTAGTATCCTTGGCGCAAAGCCTTATGCGCCAGTGCCTTGCCCCTCAATGGTTCCCGCATATGCCTTCGTAGATCTCACGGAGTATGTAGTCGGCGTCCGTAGGGCCGACACACTTCAGGAGTGGGTGGGAGAAGGACCTGCGTACAACTGCCCATCCAACACCAGGAACTGAGGGCTCACCGCTTGAGCAGCTTGGCCTCCATAGGGTCATCCGGAAGAATGCCATCGGTGAGATACCGGATGTAAGCTTCAGCCCACATGGGCCTTGAATCGACCGGCAAGACTTCCGCAGCCTCAATGCTTGGGACCTTCAGATGCTCCATATATGTCCTCCCCAGGGCTCCATCGGCGACATGGCTAGTGGAGAGCGCGTCAGCTCTTGCGTTCTCACCCCTGGGAATATAACTGACACTAAAACGAGCGAAGTGTGAAGCTTGCGCTCGGACTTTGCTCAAATAGCGGGACATGGTGGCATCTCTGGCCTCGTACTCTCCCGCGATCTGACAGAGATGAGTTGGGAGTCCGTGAAGGCTCTGAGGTGCTGCCCTGAGTTCACGGCGAGTCTCATTCCAGCCAGCAGGCTTTGTATTCGGCTTGATTATTAGTGACGGAAAAAAGGAAACGAAGAGCATACTCCACTACCGTTCCCTCATGACTCCAGGAGGAGGCCCGCTCTGCTCCCTTGGGAGTTTGACGCACCGTCCACGTGGAGGATCCATTCCTCCGTCGCCGCCTCGAAAGGAACGGCGGAAGGCGTCTCGCCAGGGTTCTCTGACGGCTCCCCAGCCCAAGTTCACTCGACCAAGAAGTCCACCAAGATTTGTGATTTCATGCCGATCTTGATCGGAACGTCAGGTCAAACTCCACCAGCTTGAGTGCCCATTTTGCTAGCCGACCGGAAGTGTCAGGATGGGACAGAATTGCCTTTAACAGCTGGTCCGAGAGCACCACAATCGGATGGGCTTGGAAGTATGGCCTGAGACGTTGAGCGGAGACCACTAATGCGAAGATAATCTTTTTGGTATGGGTGTATCTGGTTTCGCATCGTGAAGCATTTGCTGGTATAGTAGATCGATCTCTGTGTTCCGTCAGGGTCCACTCGGACAAGGACCGAGTTGACCGCCTCATCAGAGGCACAAGATATACGAAGAGGTCTTCTCCTTTGTGGGCTTTGATAGCAGTGGTGGGGTCGACAAGAACTCCTTCAACCCCTCAAAGGCTTTCTGACACTCTTCGTCCACTCAAAGCCGTTCACCTTCCATAACGCCCTGAAGAAAGGCAAACATCGCTCGGCCGACCTCGATAAAAATGGCTTAAGGCCGCCACTCTCCCGGTCAGACGCTGCATCTCTTTTTATTGGCTGGGAGCCTCATGTCCAGGATGGCATGGATCTTGTCCGGGTTTGCCTCAATCCCCCGCTGGGTCACCAAGAAGCCCAGGAACTTACCCGCTGCGACCCGAAAGCAACTTGCGGGGATTGAGTCTCATCTGGTAGCGGCGGAGGTTGTTGAAGGTTTCCCAGGTCAACACATGGTCCTCGGCACAGATACTCTTGGTTAACATGTCATCCATGTATACCTCCATGTTGCTCCGAGCTGACCCTCGAAGACTTTGTTCATTAGCCTCTGATACGTGGCTCCGATATTTTTCAGCCCGAAGGGCATCGCCTTGTAGCAATAGACGCCTCTCTCTGTCACAAAGGAAGCAGCCTCCTCGTCCACCGGGTCCATCTTGATTGGTTGTACCCCGAGAAGGCGTCCATGAAACTTAGGGTTTCGTGGTCGGACGTGGCGTCCACCAACTGGTCGATCCTCGGTAGAGGAAGCTGTCTTTGGGACATGCTTTGTTCAGGTCAGTGAAGTCCACGCACATCCTCCAGCTCCCATTGGCTTTGCGAACCATAACCATGTTCGCCAGCCAGTCCGGATAGTGGGCCTCTCGGATGTGATCGGCAATGATCAGCTTGCCGACCTCCTCGTCGAAGCCCTTTACCGCTCGGGAGCGAAGCTCCTCTTCTTCTGTTTGACCGGCCAGCACTGCGGGTTGATGTTGAGTTGATGGGTAATTACCTCTGGTGGTACACCAGGCATGTCCACCGCTGACCAAGCAAAAACATCTGAGTTGGCACGAAGGAAGGCGAGCAGCCGACCTCTTGCTTCGTCCGAGAGGAGTCCCCCCACTCGGACCATCTTCATTGGGTCTTCCCCAAGCGGAAACGTCAGCAGATGCTCGGCTGGCTCCCCCGCCTCTCCGCCTCTCTAGGGTCCAGTGACTCGAACTCCGATGGCACGATCGTAGCTTGCGGGCTGGAGGCTGCATGGTAACAAGATGGCACTCGGCTTCTCTCCCCACGCATCTCCCCACTCCCTGGTCAGTGGAGAACCTAACTAGCAGCCGCTTGGTGGAGATGATGGCATCCAGGAGGTGCAGGCTGGGTCGTACGAGAATAGCATTATAGGCCAGGGGGACCCGACGACTAGGAATTTGACAAGGATGGTGCTCTACTGCGGCGGCATTCTAGCCGTGACAGGCAGAGTGATTTCTCCCTCCACTCTAACCGAGTCTCTGGTGAAGCCCATTAAGGGTGTGGTCACTAGCCGAAGAGATTCAGGGGACAAATTCATTCGGACAAATGTATTATAACCAAGAACGTCAACCGAGCTTCCACTATCAACAAGAATCCTATGTACAGGGTGCTTTGTGATTGTCATAGACATGATGACGCTATCATCATTCAGATTATCTGCCCCTCTAGATCCTTCTCGAAGAAGGGAATTACAGAATCTACTCCCCCGGCCCCCCGCGGCCTCTTAGGCGCATTGCCTGCCCCCAGGAGATCATGGCTATCATCTTTTCGGTAGGAGCATTGTCAATGCTGACTGGAGCAGGCGGCGGTCCTGACCAGCCAGGTTTCCCCTCTGGATGAATTTTCCAAGGTAGCCACGCTGGATGAGGTCCTCGATCACCTTCTTCAGCTGGCGGCATTCGTCAGTGTCGTGCCCATGATCTCGGTGGAAACGGTAGTATGAGTTCTTATTGCGGGTAGCACCAGGCTTCAGAGGAGCGGGGCGCTGGAGATACGCCTCACCTCGATCTCCATCAAGATATAAGATATAGGGGCAACGAGAGGAGTGAAGGGTCCTTCCCTCAGGGCCAGGGCAAGGGCCCGCGGATGATTGTCTGGCCTACGGGGCAGCTCGGGTCGATGAGGCGGCTCGGCTCTCCTAGGATGAAGTTTCTCAGGCTCTTGGCGGACTTGCTTCTTCCTGAATCCCCCATCGGCCTCCCTTCGGGAAGAGTCTGCCTCGTCCGCACGAATGTATTTCTGTGCTCGGCCGAGCAACTCAGCATAGGAGCCTGGGGGCTTCTTGTCGAGTGAGTAGGCGAACTGGGACGGTCGAAGGCCCCGCTTCAGGGCCATCAGGGCTATAGGGTCATCGAGGTTGTAGACCTCTAGGGCAACCTCCTTGAACCGAGTCACGTAGTCCCTCAGTGACTTGCCGCCCTTCTGCTGGATGGAGAACAAGCTGTCTGCCACGCGGGGATCCTGTGGCACGCGTTGAAGTGCGCGAGGAATGCCCGCTCTAGCTGTCGGAAAGAGTTGATGCTTCGGGGCGGCAGCCGGAAGTACCAAGCACGGGCGGCCTTCCAAAGGATGGCCAAAAAAGCAATGCAAAGGAGAGCATCGGTCGCCCCCTGGACCTGCATAAGGACCTTATAGCTTTCTAGATGGTCTAGAGGGTCTGACATACCATCATAGGGATCCAGCTGGGGAACGCGAAACCAGCTGGAGATTGGCTCCTCCATGATACGACGAGATAGTGGTGGGCAACTATTGTAGTCTACCTCTAGCTGGTTGGTAATTCGGCGACTGGGCTCCTCTAGCCGCTGGTGGTACTCCTCCAGCCACCGCTCGGCTTGACGAACGACCCTGCCATCGAAGGATCCCTCCCGTGAAGATCCTGAGGACAGGAAGGGACTATGACGATGGCGACGGGTCCGCTCTAGCTCTCTCCCACGCCACCGCCTGTAGGAGCCACTAGAATGGCGGGAAGGGGAGCGAGACCCACCAAAGGCCTCTCTAGGACGGCGCCGGGAGGAGGTGCGGCAGTGGGAGCCCTCCCGCGATTCGACTGCCGGGTGAGTTGGTCCACCTCGGCGCTCAACGGAGGTTGCACTGAATGCGGAAACGCTGTTGTGGGCTGTTGCTGAAGCTGATGGACTGCGGCCATGAGAGACTGGACTTGCAAAGCAAGTGCCATGACTCGGTCGTCCTGGGGTGGTGGCAGAGGAGGAGCCGGAAGGCTAGCCTGGAGGCTAGGAAGGCCGATCTCCAGCTGCTCTGGCTCCCGGCGGTGCCCCCCAGCATGGCTGGTAGAGACCTCCTGGGCTCGCGTTACCACCATTCTTAGTTGAAAAAGAGGGGAAAAAGCGATATGCTACTAGCCTCCAAAGGTATGTTGCTTCCGCTGCAATCTGCCCCCCGTACCTGGGGCGCCAATCTGATGTCGTCTAATAACTCATCTCGAACGTCGGGTTAACGGAGATGATCTGGTGAGGGATGAGTGAGATTTGGGTCGTCTGTCGGGTGGGAACCCTGCAAAGAAGTCTCCAAAGGCCGGTTGCTCCGGTGGGGACCCTTCGACGATCAAGTAAGTCACTCAAGACAATAGTAGAATGAATTGGAAAAGGTTTAGAGCTTGTGGTTCGACCCTCCTCACTACGAGTGAGGGGCTTTTATACCTGTTCGAGGGACCTTCTTACCCCTCTTGGAAGATCGCTGAGTCGGAGGCGTCGTCGTTAGCGAAGGACAGATGTCAGGTGGCAGGATTAGTGGGGGACAAGCCCCTGAGGTGTCAGAGATACTCTGGCATGCCACCCTTCTGCCGGTCGTCGCAGATGACAGCAGGCCTGAACGATGTTAGGTGGTGCCAAAACTGATCGTGGTTGTACAGGAGAGTGGGCCGTACGACAGTTGGGAACATCAGCCAACCCATGTGGGATCCCCATGGTCCGGACAGAGGCCAGGCTCAAGGCCGAGGCGAAACCAAGTATCTGAAGCCGAGGCTAACCCGAGGCCGACAGAAGTCCAGGCCGACTGAGGCCGAGGTCGGGGCCGAGGCCAACTGGAGCCGAGGCCGACTGGCGCCGAGGCTGACCCCCATCGAAGACGTCAATCAATGGGATTTTGTAATACCCGGTTCAAACGAACCAGATTTGGTTCAGATGAACTAGGCTTGGTTCAGATGAACCAGGCTTGGTTCAAATGAACCAAGCTCCTGGCTATTGGGTTCCCGGACTAACGCTTCGCTCCAGGCGAAGCGTTTGGCCTTCCGAGAAAACTCAGATCCGAGGTGCTGCTCAAGTGAATAAATAGGGAGGATGAGGACCCTTCCTTCAGGCAGACGCACTTTCTCCACCAGGTAAATTTTCTGGCTTCGAGAGAGAGAGAGAGATAGCATGAGAGAGAGGAGAGAGAGAGAGAGATAGCATGAGAGAGAGGGAGAGAGAGAGAGAGAGAGAGATAGCGTGAGAAAGAGAGAGAGACAGAAACTGGGAGACAGAGAGAGAATACAGTGAACCGGCCTTGCGTTGGTTCGGGCCCGGCGGCGTGCCCGCCGCCTCGCCGGGCCCGAGCTCCGGCCGGTGACTCCGCCGGCACCATGGGCAGCGTCCGGCGGAGTAGTGGCGGTGATAGAGGAGAGAGAGAGGGCCAATCGGCCTCTCTCTCATGCGGTGACGGAAGCCAAACCGGCTTCCGTCGGTTGGTTCAGGCCCGGCGGCGTGCTCGCCGCCTCGCCGGGCCTGAGCTTCGGGATGGCGCCTCCAGAGTACGTCCGGTGGAGGTCCGGCCGGCCATGGTGGCCGGCCGTGCCGCCGGCACTGTTGAAGCCGTGCGGACGATTAGAGAGAAATTGAAGAGATTAGAGATGAATTGAATGAAATTGAGGGGGATGGATTCTAGGGGGAGGCAAGTCACGGCGACAGCCGGCTCCGGTCCGGCCAATGGTGGCCGGACCGCCCCCAATTTCGCCAGGGAAGTCGCCGGCATGGTGACAGTCCGAGCGGATGAAATCGGAGAGTGAGAGGATGATTTAGAGAGAGATAGAGGGGGGGTGGCCGGCCGCGGCGGCGGCCGGCTCTGGCCCGGCCTCCGGTGGCCGGACCACCGTGGATTCGGCCGGCGGCGGCCCTGGCCGCCGGCACCTATTCAATCCCCTGTTTTGGAAGAAACAGGGGATCGGGTGATAAAAGGAATTGAACCGGGCCGGCTGGGCCGGCCGGTTCAGGCCTTTTGGGCCATGCTGCATTGAGATTTTGGGCTGGATTTTGGGCCCTGTAACGGGCCGGGATGAGAAAAATAATTATATGGTTGGAATCTAGGTTGATTCTAGTTTCTTGGGGTATTTTTACTTCCCCATTTTAGTGAGTATGGTGAGAGATTTTCGAGTCCGAAGTTGGGCCCGTGGATTGGTCAGGGTAGAGTCTTAGGAATCATTTCATTATCCAGATTTTAATCAATTAATTGTGTAGGTACCCCGACATCTGATTAGATGAGATATCTGTTGGATTGCGTGCGAAGGTAAGTAAACCAGTTATCAGTTTATTAAATAAGTTATTTCAGGATATGCGTAGTTAAATTGTGAATTGTTATTGGCTAATTGTATAAGTAGATGAATACTACGATTTCATATGTGGATGCTATGCATGTGAGATGCAGTTATTATGCATGTGAGATGTTGTTGCTATGCATGTGAGATGCCGTTGCTATGCTGTTGCTATGCATGAGAAATGCCTATGCATGATGCAGGATGCCCATGTAATTGCAGTAAGTGTACCGGTACTGTTAGCCACGGCCTAGGACTCTGTATGATTTTTATGGCCACACACACTGGAGATGTATTCTGTTATGAACACATATGTATCTGACGAGTGTGTTCTGGCCCACATGTCTTACAATGTGTTCTGTATGATTTTTATGGCCACATACATCGTAGAGTGTGTTCTGTTATGGTATGGCCCACACATCGTACAATGTGTTCTGTGGATATTGATGGCCACGCATCTGGAGGATGTGCTCTGATTGAGGTATTGCAGGGCCGTGGGTCACATTTACAGTTACCATTGAGAGTATAAACAGTGGGTTTACTTATATAATATAATTGAACGGCTATGGATGCAAATGATTGGTATTATATTCATAAGTGCCGCCGCGGTTCTCCTTTGTTATGGGGCATTGCAGGGCCGTGGGGACTGGGCCATGACAATGATGAGTGCTGGGCCATAGCAGGGCCTTGGGACACTGATATAATATAACAATGATGAGTTTACTTACATTACATGTTTGAGTATTTGTGAAATGTTTATGCATGCAGATTATTTATATGCTTATTGATTGAGCCGAGGCTGACTTATGGGCCGAGGCTGATCCCCCATCTTGAAGATCGTTATTTACCTCCCGCCAGCCTGTCAGTTCCAATGGGACTTGATCAGCCACATCATTAGAGTTTAAGCAGGAGAAGTGTGTGAGAACCCATGCAAATGCATGATTAGTCCCATATTGGCTGCATATTGAGGAGGCCTTGGATATTTAATTAGTCCGAGTATCCCAAATTACAACATTTTTGCTGACCTTTTGATGAGGTCCTCATTGTCAGAAGAGGAGCCAAAGGAGATCATGATTTAACGCTGAGATTTAGTTACAAGATGTCTTTTCTAAATATGCTTTTCTATAATTATTGGCAGCAAATGTTTCCTCTAAACATCTTGTTGTCATTAGTTTAGACGGTTGCTTATGTTTGTTTCATATACCAACGCACAGGGTCTCCTTTTCTAGATAGCTGCAGCAGATAAAAAGATGACCTTGTGCAAATGGACTATCCTCGGCTGACATAATTCACATGGATAAACTAGCAGTTGTATAATTAAGCTTGAACTTTGGGATAGTATTTGTCCAAATGGCATGATTTAAGATTCTTATAATTATATGAGTGTTGGTTGCATCGATCGCTTGTGTTTAGATCATCATATTCCAAAATCTGCTCATTAATGTAACACTAGAATTATTATATACTAGAATCGTTATAATGTTTAATAGATTTGCTCACGAGCTATCAATGCGTGGTGCCCGCCTTGTACTTTTTATTAATATCAAATCTAGCGTTCCTTTGGTTGAAAATATATATACTGTTTCGAATTTCAAATTTTAAGTTTCGTTCCCAAATATTTAGTTCTAAATTTTTAAATTTATTGCATTATACGTTAAGCTCGAAGCCCCCTTCACTTTTCAAAGGTGCTAGGTACATAGATATTAAAAAAATCCAAATGCCGATGTAATTATTAAGATAAGTAACTATATAAACTTATTTTTTTACATTTATTTATAATGTAATTTAAAATTAAATTAATTTATTTTAAATAAAATTAAAAATTTAATAAATTAATATGTCAAATTTTAACAAAATAAATATTTAAAGCTATAGATTAGAAAAGGTGACATATTTTTTTCAAACATAAAGATTGTTATTTACAGGAGGAAAATAAAATAAAACTCTCATAAATAGTATCCTTATTGAAACATACTTAAATAATAGTTAAAAGTTATATAAGATAATAAAATAAAGTTATTAATTTATTAATAAATAATTTATTAAGTATGTTCTTATTTTATTTTATTAATATAAAATAATGTATTAAGTATGTTCTTATTTTAATCCAAACATTTAAACATTATTTATTACTTTATTTATTAATAAAAATAATTTATCAAAGTCATTACATTAAAAATTAAATTAATAAAAATTTCTTCTCATTGGGTCAAGGGGTATGTTTGGGATTTCTAAAAAATTCTTCATCTATTCTCAGTGGAATAATGCTTATTCCCATGTCATCAAACACCATTTGGATTAACACTACATTAATTGCACTGGAATAACATAGAATACCAGATTTCATTCAAACAGAAATCTAAATAAAAATGGAAATAATTATTCATGAAAATTCATATTCCTATTTTCAGAATAACTTTTTGACATCCAAACACCACCTAAAGGTTTAAGTTTTTTCAAAGAGGAATCAAATAGGGCCCGTTAGGTCGACGACTCGTGTAAACAATGGCCCTGCCAAACCATTGCACCATACTAGCCCGGTATGACTTATGTATAGGCTATGCCAATGTGGTTAACAACTCAAAAAGGATGGCTCAACATATTCTACTAGTTTTTGGCTCAATTAAGTGAAAAATCTTTTTATGCATCATGCGATGATTAATTCATGCGCATATGATAAGAATAAAAATATTTTTTTATACTTTATATGCAGTCACATGAATCACAAATCAATCATCGCGTATGATGCGTGCCTATACACGGTACATAAATTTTTTTCTTAATTGAGTTACGTCGTATAGAGTTTGGCCATATGCCATGTTAATTAAGATGTTTTTTTATTTTTTAATACCAATACGATAGACCAAGCAATTTTTTGATTTTTCTAATTAATTTTGTTTAAATTATATAAATTAAATTAAATATATATGTCTTTGTACATTGCTGGGCAAATGGCTTATTATTGCAGTTATACCATTTTATTGTTGTGCTACTCAATCTTCCTCTTCTTCTTTGGAAACACTTCTTCTATCTTTCAATTTCATTTTATTTTGTCATTTGAAGAAAGTTTTTGGCTGTGTCTGATTTTTGAAAAAATTGTATGATTTTATTTTCCTTTTCATTCTCTAAAAATAGGTTTTATCTTCTATTTCCTAATCTCTAGAAAATGCAAATGGTAAATAAAAATATTTTTTTATTTTTTATTTTCATTATAAATAATATCTTTCAAAATAATATAAAAATATAGTATTACAATATTATAATATAAAATATAAAACTATAATATTATAATATTATATTGCACAATAATACATATTGTATCATACAATATATTATATATTATTATAATGTATTATATACAAATTACATATTTGTTATATATAATAAATATAAATGATATAATGTTAATGACATTATAGTATATATAATTATTATTATACTATTATTAATATAATATACGACATATTAATATTTCATTGTAAAAAAATAATAGTATAATTATAAATATAATATAAAATATTTAATTATATTAATTATGCTAACCGACTCAAGTATAGCGGATGTTTTCCTTCTAATATCCGTGCATTACCGAGCACTTTTCCCTGCTCCTAAAAAGCTGTTGATTTTGCATTCTAATCGCTAATTGACTAAAACTTGAATAATTATTAATAATATCATTTATAAAATATAATAAATATTAATATAATAAGAATAAATAATAATATAATATTTTTATATATTAATATTTATAATTATATATCAATCAAATTTATTATTATGTTTAAAAATTTTTTATAAAAAATTTTTTATATAAATAATCTTTTATTTTATTATATTTTTTATCATATAATATATAAATTTCATTTAATAACCTAGTATATTTATCTCTAATGTTTCCAATGTCATACATCTTTTTACTATAAATCTTATAATGTTATTAGCAAGCCATGTAGTTTAAATATATGATTCATAATTAAAATTAAATAAGAAAAATATAATTTTTCTAATATTATACCTATGTTTATTTCAAGTATTGCTCTAAGATTCATGGAATCTCTGCCAAGGTAGTTTCTTAAATTGTTTACAAGACAAATTACTCATCTATATATAACCTTTGAATTTTACTCACACCAGCTGAAGAAAGGCACCAAGATTTTGTATGAAAACAGCCAAGATTTGTTACATATCTTGTTAAGGCAAAATTATACTTTAATTCTCAATCTTTTACTTAAAATTTATTTTAATCTTCCAACTCTCAATTGCTACAGTTTTGTTCTTCGTTATTAAGAATGCTGCATTCCGGATGTCTTATTAGATTAGTTAAAAATTAATAAAATAACTAATATGTCACTCTAGTATGAATATATGAATTGATTGATAGAATGATATATAAGTTATTTAAGCAATTTTAATTGATTGTATACGGTGAAATATTAAGAATGTAATATCTTTAGAATAAAATAAATTATAATAATTAAAAGTTAAAGAATTGAAATAAATTTTAAGTAAAAGTTTTAAGGGGAAAAAAAAGGGTCTAGCTTACCTAAAACTTCAACGCTGACCCTTTTAAACTTTTAGTCAGGAAATGATCAGAAGAGTCCGCACGATTTGGAATCCAAACACAAACCATGCATGGGCCTGGGATCTATGTCCTCCTCCACTGTAAACTGATTTAGATTTCAATAAGCTCCTACATCACCCTCCCCCACGCATTCCTCTTAAACTCTCTATACAGCCTATAATGGAAGGAAAAACTTTGCTGGAATCCGAGCGAGGATCCGTCTGAACTCTGAAGTGACTTCAGCCTCCGTCTCACCTTCGTTCTCTTTGCTGCAACACCACGTACGTCTCTACGAAAAGGTGACATGAAAAAGCAGGCTCTCTCACTGTTTGCCCATCGGCAGCACCGCAGCAGCATTGAAATTTTGGGCAATGAAAGCATAGCTTCTGTCAGAAACCGAGCCCTCTTGATCGCTTTCTAGCATTCATGGGGCTGTGTACGTGGTGCTGCATTACTTGACTTTGGCTTCGGAGGTCTTATGCTTCCAACGCTCGTTTAATGTACTGCAGGAGATGTGGGGATCGATTGGAATGAGATAAATGACCTCAGCTGCCATTGTACTGTGTCGTGGATGAGCCTTATTTAAAATTAAATAAGAAAGAGGTTTCTCTTGCTTGAGTTGCTTCATTCTCTTCGGTTGAAGCAAGCTGTCACAACGCTGGCATGCAATGCATGAACCATCTTTCTTATCCTTGGCTAGCATCTCACATACTTTGTTTTTTTTTTCTTTTTTGTGGGCAGCATTTCACAACATTAGAAGCCATCAACCGAAAAAAAACAAAAAAGGATTCCAGGGCAACACGCTAAGTATTCTTTTGCCTACTGTCACCATCGGTTTGCTTGCCTTCTCCATCACCAAAATGGCTTCCGTGGAAATGAATTGGATTCCAGATCTCTGTGGCTACCAATGTTTGCTCCAAGCCTAGCTGTTTTAAGGTCATGTGGAGCACAGTGATATATATAAAAGCGAGTCTAGTTAAAGCTTAGGCCTTGCTTCTTGGGTTAGTGATATGCATGTAAATTTTCCCTTGGGTCCACCATGTCGAGCTTCAGCTACCCACAACATGACACTAAGCTCGCATGCCCCATGCCAACCTTAATTTCTTCAGGCGCGAGGCATTATGTAACGCTTTGCCACACATTACATCATACTTTTTCCTCTATCCAATTCTGTGCCCACTGTGGTAGGTGCAGAGGAGCAGTCACCATGGCCGATGGTGTGAAAGTATTCTATATTTCGTTCCTTGTTCCGTCTGAATTCATCAACATAAACCAATCAAGAAGGCCTGACCACTAATTAAGGGGAGTAGGAGGAAATATTAATTCACAGGCTACCTATTTTAAAAAGAGTCCCAGCGACGACACTTGGCCAATGCATTGCATGGCTTCAAAAAAAAGTTCAAACGTTGCCAAAGCTATAGCCCTTGGTGGTCCTGCGTTTTAGCTTTTAAGTGACGTGGTCCCATCAAAAAGAATTCAAGCAAAGTCAAAGGCAGCAACCTGGGTGTTCAACTGTTCATATATAAAAGTAGGAAATAAATTAAAAGCAGATGCTTCCTTTCAAAAGTTTACTATATGGTTCATGTACCTTCTGTTCCTACGCCAGTCAATGGGTTTTCTTAGCTTCCTTGGGGATCATGTGCAACCAATCCTGCAAGGGATCCAATATTTATTGTGTTCGATGAGCTTGAGAACAGTTTGCCATCAATTTATAGGGTATGGTGGCATGATATTTTTATTCTAATATATAGGTGCTCAATGTTTGATCTAGCGATAACAAACCTACATGGTGACAGAAGAAGAGATCAAAGAACCAATGACAACGAATCTTATTATTTATTCATTTACTTGGGGATCTAATTAATAGGTGAGCTATGATAATTATATATGTCATAGGATGCAAGATTCTAGCCATTTTATATCCGCACTTCCACCAACTATGCTTTGTTTCATTCGAGGATAATGACTCGCATGCAATCCTAGACAGCTTGCTATAAAATCCAAAAGCAAGCCCTGCTTAGCCCGGCAATTGCACCCTTTTCCTTCATCAGGGGATTAAGTCGGATAGACACGAGTAATTCCAAGGCCATCCATATGAAACAATTATCTTTATTAGCAATGCCTGTATAACGGTATAATTTTAATGTAAATCGAATGCATCGGCTTACTATTCAAACAATACTAATATGAAATAAATAGTAATAATAGAATAACAAAAAAGTATTTTAAAAATATATTAAAAACAATAATAAGTCAAGATTTTATTTTTTATTTTTTTCTCTTCTCACTTTTTGGTACACAAGACTCATGTACATTGATGCAAAGAGAATATTTTTTTCAAACTTTTTGTTCCTGTCTTTTGTCTTTTCCTTTATAAAGGGTTACGTATGTTTATTATAAAGGCAAGATCAATTACATCCTCTTAGGATTATAATTTATATAATATAAGGATTAGAAGTTGACTCCTACGTGAGTTAGGAGTCATTCTTATTTGACATATATTAAGAGTGATATTCTTATTGAGCTTGTAAACTTCAAGATAAACTTTAACTTTTAAAAATTTTGTAACAACTCTTATTACAAACCCTATGTTAATAATGCCAAATTTATCATGCAAAGCTTCAAATTATTCGGTGGCTAGTCTTGTTCGAAAGCATCAATTTTGTTCTTCAAAAATTAAAGTCGAGCACCATTAAATTTCGAGTGTATGGCTGCAAGGATATCCCAAGTTTTCTTTGACTCCTCTAAATTTTGAATATATTAATGATTATTTTCATCTATTTAATTTATAGAATATGCTTACTCTTTTTTAGCTTTAATCTTTTACTTTCTTCTTTTTTCTGTATCATCAAGAGTCTCTAATGGCATTACTGTATCATTTCCATTCAGAATCTTTTATAAATCTTGTTCAATCAAGTATAATTTGATGCAAAATTTTCAATAAACAAATTGGTATGGTTTAATTTTTGTACTAAAGTGCCATGAATTACTAGAAATTCTTTAATAATGCTAAATTATGAATGTATTTGCCTAAAATCCAAGCAATATCAATATAAAATAAGTAATAAAAGTAGAATAATAAGAAATATTAGAGAGAAAAAATATATATTAAAATAATAATAAATCAAATTATATTCATAGCCCTTTTTGTTTCCCAATTCTTTCTCTCATGCACTAGACCTATGTGAAACCAACATAATTAGAATACCTTTTCAAAACTCTTTATTCCTACTCTCTCTTCTTTTAGAAAAGATTACACATGTTTATGTTTTTTTTTTTTAAGACCAATTATATCTTACTAGAATTATAATTCATATTTTATAAAAATTAAAAGTCACTTCTATGCATATTAGGAATTACATTCCTATTTGGAGCATATAAGGAGTAATGATCTTGTTAAGCTTGTAAATTTGAAGATAAATTTTAATTTTAAGAAACTTATAAAGGTTTTCAATAATATCCGCCCAACTTATCTTTAGCTATCCATATGGATATTTAATAAATTAAGTTTATTAGATGTCTTTCAGGCATTCTATGGATTGCCTTGTGTTTAAGAGCTCTTGTGAAATATTCATTAAAAAACTTCTTTCCTTATAGCAAATCACAACCAAATAGACCTCTCATCTGCATCATACACTACTGTTACATAAAGGCTAGGGATCTAAATTTGAGCAATGCTAACATAAAAGTCTTTAATGTGCCCTACAAGCATATGAAATAAATCAAGTTGCTGCTTTTCTGAGGAAGAAAAAGAAGAAAAGATCTATTTAAAATAAATTATTTAAATTGAAATAGCATGAGATTCATCGTTCAAGAATTAAACACAAAATCTCCATCTTGGTAGTTAGAGGGATAGAACATGCTGACCCATCAAGACATTACTATATAAACAGGATTTATAAGGCAATATCAATATACGGATCATTAGTGCTCAAAGGTGGTTCCACGCCATGGTAAGACTCCACTATTTTCTGTCATGAGTGGTCCTTTTCTTATGCCCATCCATCAACTCCACACACTCAGGATTGGCTTTGATACCATTTGAAATGCCCCAAATCCATCCACTAATCCAATTAACTTCATTAGCCGATCAAAATTATGTGGCCCAAAAATTTGAGTGGATGTTAATGGTAGCAAGTGAACTTACGTTATAAGCATATCATACATTTCTTTCTCATCCAATGTAAGACTAAACTTGGGTATCACACTTTTGGAGCATAACATGATGATATGCTTATTTCACATGAACAAACCTAACTTTAATGGGATCTCCCTCTTAGGTTGTTACAGGAACATAATACCCAACATAAGAAATAGACATGATAAAAACCAATATAAGAACAATTTGGTTTGGTAAATGAGTACTTTTGTCTCTCAGTTGCTCAAGATGACACCAACCATGGTATGGCATGTGTTGCCATAGAAATCCGTTCTCTAACTTGGGTGTGGCTCGCTCCTGGATCCGAATGGCGATCATCTATCTGGCTAAACCAGCAAGATAGTCTTCACACAGAAAGCGTTGGGGGTGGCCTTCGCGAAAGACCCTCCGATGCCCAAGTAAGTGACAATTTCTTAGCAATCAGATATGAGGAGAAGGCTCTCACAGAAGAGTTCCTCAAGAATGGCCTCTCGAGAGCTTAAGAACTCTGCTTGGACTTTTTTAATTCAGAGTGAGCATAGGAGCATAGAGCTACCTAAAAAGGTCTTAGGACTAGGTATTTATAAACTGTTGGAATGATGGTCGATTAATATCTGACTTCTTGAACATGTCTTGGAAAGATGAAAGTTGGTACGATTCGAATCTGGTTGGTTATGGGACCGGTAGGATTCGAATTCTGTTAGTTAGAGGATTGATGGTCAAGGAAGCTGATAGGTGCTTTGAGATTGGGTTATTTACATGCACTAAGCTATTTTTGACTTTATTGGCTTTATTTCTTCTTGGAAATGCTGAGAATCAATGTGGTTGGAATTCCGTCAAATAATCAGGAATTTAAACTTTTGTTGATTGGCATCAGGGTCATGTTCGGCTCTTCACTTCTATTTTAAGAGGATTGCTTTGAAAATCAGACGATCAGAGCCGTTTATCATGCAGAGGACTTGGCATAATGCTAGATAACAAAGGCGCTTGAGTCGAAGGAGAAGGTAGCTCGATCCTGTCGAGCTATAGAGATAGCTTGATCCTGCCGAGGCATGAGAGTAGTTAAGTTTGCCCGAGGCATGGCAGTTTTATCTTTTTCTGAATATGACAGCTGATGAGTCAGGAATCAAAAATAATCCTAGCCCTTTCGCAATATGCATGGATATTAGTGCAATGATGATTTTACCCTGCATCACATGTGTAACATCCTGAAAATCTTATAATTTATTGGTAATATTAATGATATTTTTTATTTGAAATGAAAGTCGAAGGGTCTCAATAAAGTATGGGTGTGTTAGCCATTTGATAAATATAAAAGGAGAAATTTATAGAGTAAATGAGTATATTTTTGAGTGCTAATGAGTTTGATTTAAGAAATTGAGAGATTTAAGTTTTAATAGGCTTAAATCATAAGAAAAATCAAGTTTGGTTTGAGTTTTACCATTATATGATGTTTTTAGTAATTAGAGTCAACTCTAATTGGTGTGGAGTTGACTCTGGCACGGTTTTGAACTTTCGACATGCTTTAGAGTTGGCTCCTATAGAAGGGAAAGTTGACTCTATTAAAAAATAGAAAGTTAGTATTTCTACCTCATATTAGAGCCAACTCTACTCTCTTCAGGAGCTGACTCTAATTTTTACGGGAGCCAACTCTAAATCTGTTAGAGCCGACACATATTTTTGGGTTAAATCTTAAAATTTTTATATTTATTCTGTTTTAAGTCCGATTTAAGTATCGTTTGAACCGTTGGATTTCCAAAATCAAGCTCTTTAAGTTGATAAGGTCTTTTCTTAGAAATGTTACATAAAAGTATTGATTTAAATAAATAATAATAATTTATGCTATAAATCGATTAAAAAATGCTATGTCATGGGTAAAATGGAAAAGGCTCCAATGTAAATTGCTAATTGTGCTAAGGATAATTTGAAAAGAAAATCTATGGGCAAAATATTATGATTATGAGTGAGCCATTATTTTTCAAAAAGCGTGCATTAAAGAGTATTTGAGGGCAAAATGGAAATTTGGCATGCCTTAGCCTCTAAGTTATCCATGACTTGGTCCCCAAGTCACTAGAGAAAAAGGAAAACATGTGTTCAGCCAGAGAAAAGAAAGAAAGAAAGAAAGAAAGAAAGAAGACAAAGGAGAAAGAAAGAGAATGAAAAGGAAAGCTTGGTTTGTGTTTGGCTTCAGTAAGCTATAGCTTCCCTAGATCTTGCATGAATTTAAATTTTCTTAGATTTTTATATTTTGAGATAATAGTGAAAGTAATCTTGAGTAAAGAAAGGATAAAAAAAAAAAAAATATTAGAGGTTAGATCATATATGCATGAATGGTTTCATGGGAAAACCTTATGTGCAGATAACCCTAATAGCTATCATATGTATGTTGACGTAGTCAAGAGGTTATTCCAAGAGCCAAAATACCGGAGTTGAGTATCAGTTGAAGAGTAAGCTAAGGTGAGTGGGTTTCTCATCTAGCAATGAAAAGCTAATTTGAGCTAGTATAATAAGATTAATACCTAGTTGTGGTATGTATGTTTTAAATCTGAGAAATGAGAACCTAGTATATGATATTCTGATGCATGAGTTTTGAGCATGAGTCTTAAACAAAAAGAAATAAGCATGAGTTTTGATAGGGAATTGTTGATGTATACATGGCATATTTGCATGATAAAGCTTCACAAATGACATATTTTGATGTATGTATCATACTGAGCATCAGGCAGCTATGGGGCTAATCACCCTTTAGACTGTGTTGTAGCATGAGCATTATACACTACTATTGAGCCGACACCTCATTGCAATTCGATCGTATGATGAACTCTGAAATTAGGGGTGAGTGCATGCTTGACCAGGCCTGTGGGGCAGGTTGTAAGTAGCCCATGAGGGTATGAATCATAGCTCAGTGGAGCTGGTTACTATATATATAGCTCATGAGAGCAGAGAGAAACCCAAGGTTTCAGGGTTAAGGAACAAAGCACTTTGTCGGGTGAACCGCATGGGTAAGGGGTGCTATTTGTGGGAATTCTGTTGCTAGTCATGTACCAGATAAAAGTACATCTGTAGGAGGGTGACTGTAGGTGGTACCTCAGAGGCATTACACACAGCCCAGTATCATGAATTTAAAAGTATATATTATGATTTAAAAAGGGCCAGTGAGCCAAGTAATTATCCCAGAAAAAAGTTTACATGAAATGCCAGTGGACAGGTAGATCCCAGTGAAAATCTGAGAATTTAATAAAGAAAGTCTGGGTTGTAGGTAAAGAATGCATTTTCATATTGTAGTGCATAGATTTTTATCTTAATGAGTTATATTTTAGTGAAAAGTTATTGTAGAGTATTTCAGTACGGTATATTATTTGAAGAATAAGCTATATTTTACTTTATCTGATATCATGTAAAAATATATTTTGATTTATACAAGCTATATTGTATCAGCATAGTTGAAAATGTGATGTTATGGTTCTCTATTTCTCCATGGTTAGATGGCTATCAAATCACTGAGACTTTGGTCTCATCCCTCTATGATTGATATTTACTTTAGATCAGTGAATATTCTTGCCAGGATCAAAGGATAAGCGAGATCTGACCCTTAACTGGTAAAGCTTGCTTGGATGCAAAGGTGTATAGATGATCTTGTATATTGAGATAGTATGGGGTGACATTTGTATATTTGCATATGTGTATGTGTATAGTGAGAATTGGTGATGTATCTTAGACTCTTTTGAAATAAGGAAAGACTTGCATTTTGGAAGGAATTATGAGTACAATGTTAGTATAAGTGATTATGCTATCGATTATGATGTGATCTTATTTTCTGCCTAAGGATGTCATGAAAAATATTATCTGAGCAGGTTGATGCTTAGTGTTGATTTGAGTGATGTGTATATATAATTGAGCTGATAATAAAAAGCTTTTAATAGGATGTGTTTTCGAGTGTCTGCCATTTATGATAATTTATTGGAGTTCTCTAGCTCTTTATGAAGCGCTACATAAAGATTAGTAGAACTCTATCCGATTACCATATGTGTATGTGTACTATCGGTCGCCCAAGAGAGAAGGAGGAGCTAACAACATACCCCCACTTTCTAGTCCAAAGCATAGTGAGTAGAGTTCCAATGGCTTAATTTGACCGAAGGAATTTGAACTTAAAAAGGCATATAATGATGGCCTCATAAATACATTGCCGCTCCATCATCCTTTTCGGCGAATGAGGCAGAACCCCTCGTTTTTTACAAACAACGATTAAGGGAATGACACGCAATAAGCTTTTGCACTTGAAGCGCCCGCGTTAGCAGTCTGACGCTTAGGGATCCTTGTCGATGATATCTTGCCTTTCTGCCGGGTGGTTTAAGAGATGAGCGGCGCCATCCCTGGTTATATTTCCTTCTTCCTTCTTCTTCGAAGATCAAACATCTTCAACTAAAGGTGGCATGGCTGGTGCCTCTTCCATTAACACTGGAGATATGGAGCATCCAATGATGTTGCCTCGACGATAACCTGGCGTACCTGAAGAAGATTCGTGGGGATTATTGGTTTATAAGTGACATCAGAATGCAAGTTTCTGATCCTGGGCAAGGGTATCCGATCAACTGAAAACAGGGGTGTTCTTCTATGAGGAGAGTTTTCGAGCAGGTCTCCATTTTCCTCTTCATCCTCTGGTGTAAGATATAATAGAGTACTTTGGCATTTGTCCCATAATGGTCACACCAAATAGCTGGCATTATATTATCGGGTTCATTTTTATATGCATGCTGGTGGGAACAACGACAACAGTTCCTTTATCCGGGCTTGCTATAACCTCACCTCTTCTAAGGATTTTGCTTGGCCGTACATTGGACCACGGAAGAACTTCAATAGGATCTTGAAAGTTTCGACTTCCATCAAAGGATGAAAGCCTCGGTTTTTTCTTGTTGAATGGGATACCGCATATGACTTTCCTCATCAATGGGCACCTCTCTCGCTGGATCCAAACCGGCATCCAAAATTGTCGAAGCAGGAGAAGGAAGATTTTGACATCCTCTACAACAGTATGGCAATCCCAGTTGATACTCTTCTATTTGAGGAAGTCCTTTACAATGCTAGGCTTAGTAGAATCGATCCTTCGGGTGAGTTCTGCATTATTTCTACTATGTTTTAGTATGTCTGTCAGGGCGCAACTAACCATTTAATGGTTGGTGTGTTGCAATAATTAGGTCTGAGCTTGGGGCTTATACGAGAGAGATGCTTGATATCGACTCTGGTAGTCCAAGCAAAAGGAAGGATGTGAAGTGCACTCGCACTGTATCATCGACTCCCGTGAAAGGAAAGAGGGCTAAGCTTGAGCAAAAATATTTTTCTTCATCCCTTTCCAAGCTCAGACTGGCTCTATCAAGCCATTCACTGGAGTAGTAAGGTCCCAGTCCTTGAGTCCTCCAAGGAAAGGCGTTGGGGAAGAGCTGAATCTAGCCCCTATTGTGGTTCTAAAATCCAGGGAGCAGACGCCAAGGGACGGAGCTAAAGAAATGGTGGGTCAAGAAGGGTTGGGGTCTAATCACATGCCTAAACCAATGGACAATGATTTTCAAGTAGAGTTTTATTACCCTATGGCCACCGATGTGGATTGGCCTAGGGAAGATGACCCGAGGATCAGCAAAAGTTGAAGGAATTGCTTTTGAGGATCGCACAGCTGCTCTTGCGGCAAGTGAATCTCGCATTAACCCATCTGCGATGGAGTCTCATCCTCACCGAGGGAAGGAAGAGGAGAGATCCGCCAAACAAAAAGGGGTCTCCCTCGATGAGGATAGATGAACTAGGGCCTTTGAATACATCGACGGATGATGAGGGGGGAATAGACCGGCTCAACCCTCTCGTCCACCCTTCTGGCTGTCCCACGAGGAATTGCGATCTCGGATCGATACTTTTTTCGCCCTTCTTTGTTTGAAAGAGGATGCTTCCGTTGCCGAGGAGGATGCCCCTATTGTTGAAAATGAAAAGGATGAATGTTGGAAGATCACTTTTACAGTCGAAGGGTTTGAAATACCCTTAAACCTGAAAAACTAGGTGTCAGTTCCCAGCTAATACCTCCTGAGGGATATGAATACTTTTGCCTTTGGGTGAGTGTTCCTCCTTTCCTTGTCCTCTTGAATGTTCTATATGATTTTTTAAGTTTTCCTATTTCGCTCTGCTGTAGGCAACCCTCCTCCAATGGATGCATTATAAGCATTTGACCTCTGTGAACGAGTGCTATAGACAAATTCTGCACGAAGCTGAGGTGCTTCGAAGTGAGTTGAGTTAAGCCAGCCAACATACAAAAGAATTAACAAGGATTCAGGCTGAGCTTGAAGAACTCGGAGATTAGCTGAAGAAGCCCAATCAG
The DNA here is from genome assembly GCA_900491605.1 of Calamus simplicifolius. Lineage (NCBI taxonomy): Eukaryota > Viridiplantae > Streptophyta > Magnoliopsida > Arecales > Arecaceae > Calamus > Calamus simplicifolius. The sequence goes on from UESW01004725.1 coordinate 36,291, forward strand.
AGGTATCAAGACTCCGAGCTAAAGTTACCGAGCTTAAGGAGGCTCGAAAATCAGTCAATGAAGCTCGATCAGAATTATCGAAGTTTCGAGTTGAGGCCATAAGGAAAATTGACTTCTTAAATGATAGGCATGTGAAGATAAGTGTCAGTTCGAGGCTTGTTAGAAGAAGGTCGCTGATCTCACAGCTGAGCTAAACCAGACATGACTTGATGCAAAAGAAGATTGAGCAAATCTCGAGCACACCTGGCAGAAAATGAACAGGTATAGAAAGGAAAGAGTAAGGGTCGAAGAGGGCCAAAAAAAGTGGAAGCCAAAGTTGCTTGGCATGCTGAAGAGGTGTATATTCCTTCCACTCGTGCATTGGCTCGTTTCTTTCCTTTAACTAAGGTCAACTTGACCGTTTGTTTGTTGTTTTGTTTTTGTTTAGCTGAAAAAGACTAATGTTGATGCGATGGATAAAATAAAACCCTAACCAAGGATTTAGCGCTGAGTCATAGGAAATGTTCTAAGCTCGAGCGCTAAGTGATCGAAGTCGATAATTGGGTAGCTTGGTGGTTAAGGAATATAAAGAATTCGCTCAGTTTTTGGATGAGCGAAGGGCAGCTTGAGCTGATGCATACCAAATTGGAGGAGAGGAGGTACTAGCGAGGGTATCCCGGAAGTTCCTAGATTTAGACCTCTCCTCCCTAGAAGCTGAATTTTATAGTAGCTGCACACCATGGGTTGAACTATCCATTGAAGCCGAATATCAAAAAATTATGGATGTTGACTTTGAGGTGGCTTCAGAGACAAACTTGGCTGAGGTTCCAGCAGCGGGCAATCAAGAATAGAGGTTCCTGAGATTGTTGCCGAAGAACCCGAAGCTCCACCCTTGGTTACACTCAAAGTAGGCAATCAAGTCAACCTCCTTTAGTCCCTCCCGAAGCCGTTCCTAAAGTCGCAGCTGAAGCCGAGCCTGAGATTTAGGATTTTTTCTTTATATTTTATTTTTAGTGTTTGGAGAAATTTTGTAAACATTCCTACTTTGTAATGTCAAAATTTTTGTGAATGGAACCATGCATTTTTCTGATGTTTTTCATGGTTTGAATGTCGCCTGCTTGATGGCCCTTTCCATATTTTGCTAAGTTTGAATGCTTATACCTTATTTTCATCAAATTACATGGAAAAATTTTCAATTACTTTCTTCGAGGTCTGGAAACAACTTGGCTCGTGTGAAGCAAATATGTGGTTCAATTTTGCCAAGAGTGGTGAATTGGTTCGGCCTCACCGAGGTAAGGAGATTACTTAACTTTACCAAGATACAGGGAGTTGCTTGGCTTTGCCAAGGCTAAAAGACTATTCGGTCTTGCCAAGATAAGGGAACTAGCTTGGCTTTGCCGAGATAAGGAAATCGTTTGATTTTGCTGAGGCTTGTCAATGGCTCGGTTTTACCCAACTTTACAAGCATTTAGCATTTCCTAAGGTTTCTGCCTTGCATTTAATATGCTCTCTTTCCGACGTGGGTTTATCTTCCGTACACGTCAAGTAATCGATTCTTGTTAGGCTACATTTTTCCCGTAGGGGGTTCCCCATACTTATTCGTATCCTGGGGAGCCAATAGTAGCCCTTTGCATTTAAGTCCCCTGATCCGAGATCAAGGGAAGATCTTTTGCTTTTTCTCGTTGTGTGAGAAGAGACTTCCAGTATACCCTATAGAGCCTAACAACATGTTGGCATGTGGTTTCAACAGATTCAATGTGCTGCAATTATCATGCTTCGAGTCCGGAGCCCCTCTTTGTTAATGACAATTGTTCCCTGCTTAATGGTTGTAAAAAGGAAAAGAGTAGAAGATGTTGAGCATAGTCTGAAAACCTCCTTATTCTGAGAGTGAAAGGAAACCTTTGAGGTCTTTTCCCTATCAAAGTTAGAGGCTGTAAGATTGACTTTTCCTTTGAGATTTGGCTTAGTTCTGATGATCTGAATGAAGAAGTTGTTGAAAAGCAAGCCATTCCTAAAGGGTCATGGAGTGGACCCTCTCCTCGAAGCTTAAGTATGAGGAATAATAAGAAAGAGAAGGAGGGAGGAGCTATGAAGGTCATACGTGAAGCACAGAGGATGCATAGAGGCCATACGGGAAGCGCACGCTAGCGCTTTCTACTTGGATCTATCCATTCATTGTGGAACCATAGAGGCCATAGTGAAAACACTATTTTTGATGGGCCTCGGTTTTCACAAGCTTTCCATCAACCATGATAATCGCCGATCCACCTGAAGATTCATCAGGTGGTGGCTTTTTAGAGGATGGAAAGCCAAAGGTAAATTTCTTCAGGTTGCTTCTTTTTCTGCATCTTTGACCAGCATCCCAGAGATCGAAGCTTGATAGAGTTCTTTTTTTAGAGTAGAAGCCATGCAGATGCAATGCATGTAGCCAAAATCCCTATTTATCTGAAATTTTTCTTGTATTTCATGTTCTGTAATGCACTTGTAATGCCTTGCAATAGGCTGTAATCTCTTATACCATTTTTGGAATGAATAAAAAACTTTTTTCTCTTAACTATTTATCTCATTCGCAAGTTCAGCACTTCAAAGGCCTCGGTTTTTTCCAAGGTATAGATTATGCTTAGGCACATTTTATCAAGATATTTGCTAAAACACATGAATTTCTGATAGTATAGAGAAGGCTCGGACCTGCCAAGGCATAGGAACATTTATGAAGCCTCTCTTTAAAAGAGGAAACACTTAGTTTTTTGAAGGTTTGAATTGGTGCGCCTAGATAGAAGAGATTAGTAAGTCATTAGAAGGAACTTACTTTTACTAAGCATTTGGGAAATTCTATCTGGCCTCGTTGAAGTTTTGTATGGCTATGTTGATACTTTGGGAGCATAGTACTCAACTCTTTTCAATCATAGGAAGACCTGGGCGGCCTTGATAATATTCGATGAATGTTCGATCATACTGAATTTCTTTGAGAGTTTTTACTTAATTTACTGAAACTAGGAGAATCGTTCGGACGTACCAAGAGTTACCTAGCCATGCCAAAGCTGAGAGAGAGTTTTACCTTGCTCCGTAGAGATGCGGAGATTGTTGCTCAGAGAATGCTTGCTTGAAGAAATTTACTTGGCCTAGTCAAAGTATGGAGAAAGTTGCTCTGCCCTTCCGAGGTACGAAGAAATTTGCTCGGCCTTGCCGAGGTACGAAGAAAGTTGCTCGGCCATGCCGAGGGTTAGAGAAATTTGCTCGGCCTTGCCAAGGTTCAGAGAAATTTGGTTGGCCCTACCAAGGTATGAAGAAATATTTTACTTGGCCCTGCCAAGGTACAGAAAAGTTGGTCAGCCATGCTGAGGTACAGAGAAATATTTTAGTTAGCCCTGCCAAGGTACAGAGAAAGTTACTCAGCCATGCCAAGGTTCAAAAAAATTTGCTCGGCCTGTTGAGGGACAAAGAAATATTTTACTTGGCCTTGCCAAGGTACGAAGAAAGTTGTTCGATCGTGCTAAGGTATGGAGAAATATTTTATTTGGCTCTGCCAAGGTACGGAGAAAGTTGATCGGTCGTGCCGAGGCTCGAAGAAATTTGCTCGGCCGTGCCGAGGTTCAAAAAAAGTTGCTCGGCCCTACTGAGGTACAGAGAAATATTTTACTTAGCCTTGCTAAGGTATGGAGAATGTTGCTCGGCCGTGTCGAGGTATGGATAAATGTTTTACCTAGCCCTTCTAAGGTACGGAGAAAGTTGCTCTGCCATACCAAGATTCGAAGAAATTTGCTCGACCATACTGAGGTGCAGAGAAATTTGCTCGGACCTGTCGAGGTACAGAGAAAGTCACTCAGCCATGTCGAGGTTCGAAGAAATTTGCTTGGCCCTACCGAGGTTTGGAGAAATTTGCTCAGCCATACCGAGATTCGGAGAAATGGGACCCATGTATTGCTGATTAGGTGAAACCTGTCTTTCATCAATAACTTTTGGAAAAATTATTGAGATGAGAATATTTCAAACTTAAAAGTAAAACCTTATTATTGTGGGCAAAATGGGCTCAGTTTAGGTGTACTTCACTGATAGTATATTCGAAGGTTGTGCGCATTTCACATCCGGAGAATAGACTTTTCATCCAAATCTTGGAGTTTATAGGTGCTAGGTCCTATGACTTCTGTAACTTGATAGGGGCCTTTCCAGTTTGGAGATAGCTTTCCTTGTTTCGATGTTTTGAAAACCGATGCTTTACGGAGCACAAGGTCACTAGGGAGGAATAATTTTTCTTTGACTCGGAAGGAATGGTAGCGAGTCACTCGTTGTTGGTAAGCAGCCATCTGGATCCGAGCCTTTTCTCTAACTTCTTCTATTAGGTCGAGATTGGCTCAGAGCTGCTCATCGTTTGACTCTTTCGAGTAACTCTCCACTTGTTGTGAGGGTAATTCCACCTCCACAGGGATGGCGACTTTAGTCCCAAAATCCATCCTGAATGGAGTTTCATCAGCGGAAATTCTTTGAATGGTTCGGTAAGCCCACAGAACATGATGAAGCTTGTCTGCCCATCTGCCTCAGGCTCTATTGAGCCAAGCTTTAATTCTCTACAATAAAGTTTGGTTTGTTACCTCTGCTTCACCAATAGCTTATGGATGTTCGATCGATGTGAGTCGATGGTTGATAGCTTGATCTTCACAAAACTCCTAAAACTTTGGATTATCAAATTGTTGGCCATTATCGATGATGATGGAATGCGGAAGGCCAAACCAACAGATAATGGATTTCATACAAATTTTTTAGCCCGGACTTCAGTGATCTAAGCAACTGCCTCTGCCACGACCAACTTAGTGAAGTAGTCAATTACTATGACACTAATTTTCTCTATTCGATTGTAGGTGGAAAAGGGCCAAGAATATCTATCTCCCACTTGGTGAAGGGCCAAGTAGATGATATTGGTATTAGGTGAGCGGAAGGGAGTTTTTGAATGTTAGAATGCCACTGACATAAATCGCAAGCTCGAACGAGATCGTCCGAGTCCTTCTGTATGGTTAGCCAGTAGTATCTTTGGCACAGGACTTTGTGACATAGGGCTCAAACACCCAGATAACTGCTACATATATCTTCATGGACCTTCCTCATAGCGTAGTCAGCTTCTGATGGCCAAAGATATTTAAGTAAGGGCATGGAGAAGGACCGCTTGTATAGCCGATCACCAAGTAGGGCATAGTGAGATGCTTGCATCTTCAGTTTCTTTGCCTTCTTTCTGTCAGCCAAAAGAAATCCTTCTTTGAGGTATTTAAGGATCAGGTCGAACGAAGATGGTTCGGCCTTAATCTGCATCACTTGGTCAATGTCGGAAATGCTGAACTTCTTCAGAACTTTCAGGTGAAATTTTTGCTCGAGGTCCATCGAATCTATGGTCGCCAAGCGAGATAAAAGGCCAGCGTGCACATTTTTAGCTCTTAGGACCTAAATAACATCATGTTTAAAAAAGCAAAAGGACAAATCATGCACCTTTTGAAGATACCGAACCATGCTCGGCTCCCTAGCTTCAAATTCTCCTCATATGTGAATAGTGATCAGTTGAGAGTCGGTGTAGACATTTAGCCTATTGACTTTTAGGTCATAGGTGATTCAAAGTCCAGCAAGCAGAGCCTCATACTCAGCTTCATTATTAGAGACTGGGAAGGAGAAGCGGATGCTATACTCAAATGTTGCTCCTTCCGGACTGGTGAGGACTAAGCCGGTACCAGAACCATTGATAATGGAGGATCCATTTGCATGAAGCAGCCACAAAGCTTTAGGTTTATGTTACTCAAAAACCTTTGGAGTAGAGCCATCCTTTGGTATGGTATACTCAAGGAGAAAGTCCACCAGAATTTATGTCTTGATAGTCGGACGAGGCTGATACTGAAGATCATGCTCGCTCAGCTCAACAGCCCATTTGGTCATTCTCCCTGACACTTCTGAACTATGAAAAACTGACTTAATAGATTGGTCAGTTAGAACTGCCACAATGTGTGCTTGGAAATAGGGATGCAGCTTTCGAGCATATGTTATCAAAGTTAACACCATCTTCTCGATCCAAGTATACCTTGTTTCGGCATCACGAAGCAATTTATTGACATAATAAACTAGTCGTTGAAGCTTGTTCTCTTTTCAAACCATTATATAACCAATGGCACTTTTTGAAATGGCCAAATATAAATATAGGATTTCTCCGAGCTTCGGGCTACTGAGGAGCCGTGGTGAGCCAAGATACCTTTTGAGGTCCTTGAAAGATTTCTGGTAGTCTGTAGTCCATTGAAAGTTCTTAGCCAACCGAATGCCCTGAAGAAAGGCAAACATTTCTTGGCCGATCGAGCAATGAAACGGTTGAGGGTTGCTATTCTTCTAGTAAGATGTTGCACCTCTTTGATTGATCTGGAGGATGCCATCTTTTGGAGAGCATGGATCTTCTGGGGGTTCACCTCAATGCCCTGCTAGAAGACCATAAAACCTAAGAACTTCCCGGAATTGACTCCAAAAGTACATTTGGTCAGATTCAGCTTCATCTGATACTTCCTGAGTATCGCGAAGCTTTCTGTGAGATCATCGATGTTCTGGGAGGCTTCTTTGCTTTTAACCAGCATGTCATCAACATAGACTTTCATGTTCCGACCAATTTATTCTTTAAAGACTTTATTGACTAGTCTTTGGTAAGTCACTCATGCATTCTTCAAATTAAAAGGCATAACTCGGTAGCAATAAATACCTCGGTCAGTGATGAATACAATCTTTTTCTTCATCTTTAGGTGTCATTCGAATTTGATTGTAGCCTGAGTAAGCATCCATAAAGGTCAGCATCTGGTGGCCTGAGGTAGCGTCCACAAGTTGATTGATCCTTGGCAGAGGAAAGCTGTCCTTCGGGCAGGCCTAGTTAAGGTTAGTGAAGTCGATGCAGATCATTCATTTATCATTTGACTTTTTCATCATCACAACATTTGCCAACCAATCTAGATAATTTATCTTTCGGATGAAGTTCGCTTTAATGAGTTTATCAACTTCTTCTTCAATAACCTTCTATTGTTCAGGAGAAAAGCTTCTTTTCTTTTGCTTGATTGGTCAGAATGTCTCATCCATGTTAAGGCAATGGACAAGCATGTCTGGACTAATCCCCGGCATATCCGAGGCTGACCAAGCAAAGACATCAGCATTCTTTCAGAGGAACTCAATTAAGTCTTGCTGAGGCTTTCCTTCCAATTAAGATTCAATCTTCATAGTTTGGTCTGGTCGAGCCTCATCGAGCGGCACTTCTTCGAGTTCTTTAGTCGGCTCTCTTCATTGCTCAGCAAAGTCCTCCCGAGCGTCTGGCCCATCAACCTCAGATCTCTTGGATTGAAGGTCAGCGATGAAGCAGTATCGAGCTGCAGCTTGGTTTCCCCAAACTATCCCACTCTCCATTCCATTGGGAATTTTATAGCTAGATAAGGAATGGATATGACGGCTCTTAGCGACACTTGTCCGGGCCTGCTGAGGATTATATTGTAGGGTGACCGAAGCTTGGTTACCAGAAAATCTGCATGAACAATTGTCATACTAGGTCAGGTGCCGGCTCGGACCACTAATGTAATGACTCCTTCGGGAGTGACAGTGTCTTCGGTGAACCCTACCAAGGTAGAGTTTATAGTTCAGAGATCCTTCATTCGCAATTTCATCCTCACAAAAGCATCAAATACAAAACATTAATAAAGCTTTCACTATCAACTAAAATTCAGTGTACATCATAGTCATTCATATTAAGAGATACAACTAAGCATCATCATATGGATACTACATATCAGCTCTCCCTTCTTTCTGGAACCACAGACATATACCTACACACCTATGGTAATTGGATAGAGTTCTACTAGTCTTTATGTAGCGCTCCAAAAAGAGCTAGAGAACTTCAACAAATTATCATAAGTGGCAGACACTCGAAAAGACATCCTATTAAAAACTTTTATTATCAACTCAATTTATATGCATATCACTCAAATCAATACTAAGCATCAACCTGCTCATATACTAGTTTTTATGACATCCTTAGGCAGCTCACAAGATCACATTCATAATCGACATCAAAATCATAAGTGCATACATTATACTCATAATTTTCTCTAAAACATAAGTCTTATATTTATATCCAAATAAGTCAAATACATCACCACATCTCACTACATATACATATACACACACATATATACATGAATATCATCCCACACTAGCTCGATATACAAAGTTATCATCTATATATGCTTTTGCAGCCTGGTAGGCTTCAGTAGCTAAGGGTCTCAATCTCGCAAACCCTAATCCTGCCAAATAGACTCACTGATCTGGAAGAAGAATATTAATAATAGAGGGTGAGACCTAAGTCCCAGTGAATGAATAACCATCTAACCAAGGAGAAATAGAGAACCATAACATTACATTTCAACAGTATGCTGATACAATATAGCTTGTATAAATCAAAGTACATTTTTAACATGATATCATATAAAGTATAATGTAGCTCATTCTTCAAATAATATACTAGTACTGAAATGCTCTACAATAACTTTTCACTAAAAAATAACCCATTAATATAAATATCCATGCATGATGCATTACAACATGAAGATACACATTCTTTACCTACAGCCCAGACTTTCTTTATTAAATTTCCTGATCCCTACTGGGATCTGCCTGCCTACTGGCATCTTATGTAAACTTTTTTCTAGGATAAATACTTGGCCTACTAGCTCTTTTTAAATCTCAATATAATCTTTTAAATCTCATGATACTGGATTGTGTGTGAAATGCCTCTAAGGTATTACCCTACAGTCGTCCTTCTATAGATGTACTCTCATCGGGTGCGTGACTAGTAATAGAATCCCCGCACAATAGCATCCCTTATCCGTGTGGTTCATCCGATAAAGTGCTTTGTTCCTTAACCATGAAACTTCGGGTTTTCACTCTGCCCCCATGGGCTATAATATTCAGCTCCACTGAACTATGATTCTTGCCCCTATGGGCTGCTTACAACTTGCCCCACTAGGTCTAATCTATCATGCACTCACCCCTATTCTCGAAATTCATCGTATGATCAAATCACAAGGAGGTGCCGGCTCAATAATAGTGTGCAATGCTCATGCTATAGTACAGTATAAAGGGTGATCAGCCCCATAGCTATCTGATGCTCAATATGATCTATACATCAAATATTACTTGAGAAGCTTTATCATACAAATATGCTATGTATACATAAAAATTCATGCATCAAACTCATGCTTATTTCTTTATGCTTAAGATTATGCTCAAAACTCATGCTTTAAATCTTGTAATAAAACTCATGCTCAAAGCTTCATGCATCAAAACCCATGCATCAGAATATCATATACTAGATCCTCATTTCTCAGATTTAAAACATACATAATACTTTACTAATATAACATACCACTGCTAGGTATTAATATAATTATACTGGCTCAAAATAAACTTTTCATTGCTAGGTAAGAAACCCACACACCTCAGCAAAATATCCTTTTAATTGGTACTCAAATCCGGTGTTCTTGCTCCCTGGAACAACTCTCTTGACTTGGAGCCAAACTCAAACCCCAAGCTTCCCTTTCCCTTCCCCTTTCTTTCTCCTTTTTCTTCTTCTTCTTCTCTTCCTCTCTTTTCTTTTCCTTATTTCTTTCTTTCTTTCTTTCTCTGGCTGAAACCCATGTTTTTTTCCTTCCTTCTGATGACTTGGGGGAAGGCACTTAAAGGGGTTGCTCAGGGGCTACGGCATTGACGAAATCTTAATTTTACCCTCAAGAACTTTTAAAGCACGCTTTTTGGAAAGCACATGGCTCACTCTTAACCATGATACTTTGCCCTTAGATTTTCTTTCTCAAATTGCCCTTAGTGCAATTAGCAATTAACATCAGAGCTTTTTCCCATTTTGCCCTGAAACATGTATTTTTTTAATCTATTTAACTCCGTAGAGATGCGGAGATTGTTGCTCAGAATGCTTGCTTGAAGAAATTTACTTGGCCTAGTCAAAGTATGGAGAAAGTTGCTCGGCCCTTCCGAGGTACGAAGAAATTTGCTCGGCCTTGCCGAGGTACGAAGAAAGTTGCTCGGCCATGCCGAGGGTTAGAGAAATTTGCTCGGCCTTGCCAAGGTTCAGAGAAATTTGGTTGGCCCTACCAAGGTATGAAGAAATATTTTACTTGGCCCTGCCAAGGTACAAAAAGTTGGTCAGCCATGCTGAGGTACAGAGAAATGTTTTAGTTAGCCCTGCCAAGGTACAGAGAAAGTTACTCAGCCATGCCAAGGTTCAAAAAAATTTGCTCGGCCTGTTGAGGGACAAAGAAATATTTTACTTGGCCTTGCCAAGGTACGAAGAAAGTTGTTCGATCGTGCTAAGGTATGGAGAAATATTTTATTTGGCTCTGCCAAGGTACGGAGAAAGTTGATCGGTCGTGCCGAGGCTCGAAGAAATTTGCTCGGCCGTGCCGAGGTTCAAAAAAAGTTGCTCGGCCCTACTGAGGTACAGAGAAATATATTTACTTAGCCTTGCTAAGGTATGGAGAAAGTTGCTCGGCCGTGTCGAGGTATGGATAAATGTTTTACCTAGCCCTTCTAAGGTACGGAGAAAGTTGCTCTGCCATACCAAGATTCGAAGAAATTTGCTCGACCATACTGAGGTGCAGAGAAATTTGCTCGGACCTGTCGAGGTACAGAGAAAGTCACTCAGCCATGTCGAGGTTCGAAGAAATTTGCTTGGCCCTACCGAGGTTTGGAGAAATTTGCTCAGCCATACCGAGATTCGGAGAAATGGGACCCATGTGCTGATTAGGTGAAACCTGTCTTTCATCATAACTTTTGGAAAAATTATTGAGATGAGAATATTTCAAACTTAAAAGTAAAACCTTATTATTGTGGGCAAAATGGGCTCAGTTTAGGTGTACTTCACTGATAGTATATTCGAAGGTTGTGCGCATTTCACATCCGGAGAATAGACTTTTCATCCAAATCTTGGAGTTTATAGGTGCTAGGTCCTATGACTTCTGTAACTTGATAGGGGCCTTTCCAGTTTGGAGATAGCTTTCCTTGTTCGATGTTTTGAAAACCGATGCTTTACGGAGCACAAGGTCACTAGGGAGGAATAATTTTTCTTTGACTCGGAAGGAATGGTAGCGAGTCACTCGTTGTTGGTAAGCAGCCATCTGGATCCGAGCCTTTTCTCTAACTTCTTCTATTAGGTCGAGATTGGCTCAGAGCTGCTCATCGTTTGACTCTTTCGAGTAACTCTCCACTTGTTGTGAGGGTAATTCCACCTCCACAGGGATGGCGACTTTAGTCCCAAAATCCATCCTGAATGGAGTTTCATCAGCGGAAATTCTTTGAATGGTTCGGTAAGCCCACAAACATGATGAAGCTTGTCTGCCCATCTGCCTCAGGCTATAAGCCAAGCTTTAATTCTCTACAATAAAGTTTGGTTTGTTACCTCTGCTTCACCAATAGCTTATGGATGTTCGATCGATGTGAGTCGATGGTTGATAGCTTGATCTTCACAAAACTCCTAAAACTTTGGATTATCAAATTGTTGGCCATTATCGATGATGATGGAATGCGGAAGGCCAAACCAACAGATAATGGATTTCATACAAATTTTTAGCCCGGACTTCAGTGATCTAAGCAACTGCCTCTGCCACGACCAACTTAGTGAAGTAGTCAATTACTATGAACACTAATTTTCTCTATTCGATTGTAGGTGGAAAAGGGCCAAGAATATCTATCTCCCACTTGGTGAAGGGCCAAGTAGATGATATTGGTATTAGGTGAGCGGAAGGGAGTTTTTGAATGTTAGAATGCCACTGACATAAATCGCAAGCTCGAACGAGATCGTCCGAGTCCTTCTGTATGGTTAGCCAGTAGTATCTTTGGCACAGGACTTTGTGACATAGGGCTCAAACACCCAGATAACTGCTACATATATCTTCATGGACCTTCCTCATAGCGTAGTCAGCTTCTGATGGCCAAAGATATTTAAGTAAGGGCATGGAGAAGGACCGCTTGTATAGCCGATCACCAAGTAGGGCATAGTGAGATGCTTGCATCTTCAGTTTCTTTGCCTTCTTTCTGTCAGCCAAAAGAAATCCTTCTTTGAGGTATTTAAGGATCAGGTCGAACGAAGATGGTTCGGCCTTAATCTGCATCACTTGGTCAATGTCGGAAATGCTGAACTTCTTCAGAACTTTCAGGTGAAATTTTTGCTCGAGGTCCATCGAATCTATGGTCGCCAAGCGAGATAAAAGGCCAGCGTGCACATTTTTAGCTCTTAGGACCTAAATAACATCATGTTTAAAAAAGCAAAAGGACAAATCATGCACCTTTTGAAGATACCGAACCATGCTCGGCTCCCTAGCTTCAAATTCTCCTCATATGTGAATAGTGATCAGTTGAGAGTCGGTGTAGACATTTAGCCTATTGACTTTTAGGTCATAGGTGATTCAAAGTCCAGCAAGCAGAGCCTCATACTCAGCTTCATTATTAGAGACTGGGAAGGAGAAGCGGATGCTATACTCAAATGTTGCTCCTTCCGGACTGGTGAGGACTAAGCCGGTACCAGAACCATTGATAATGGAGGATCCATTTGCATGAAGCAGCCACAAAGCTTTAGGTTTATGTTACTCAAAAACCTTTGGAGTAGAGCCATCCTTTAGTATGGTATACTCAAGGAGAAAGTCCACCAGAATTTATGTCTTGATAGTCGGACGAGGCTGATACTGAAGATCATGCTCGCTCAGCTCACAGCCCATTTGGTCATTCTCCCTGACACTTCTGAACTATGAAAAACTGACTTAATAGATTGGTCAGTTAGAACTGCCACAATGTGTGCTTGGAAATAGGGATGCAGCTTTCGAGCATATGTTATCAAAGTTAACACCATCTTCTCGATCCAAGTATACCTTGTTTCGGCATCACGAAGCAATTTATTGACATAATAAACTAGTCGTTGAAGCTTGTTCTCTTTTCAAACCATTATATAACCAATGGCACTTTTTGAAATGGCCAAATATAAATATAGGATTTCTCCGAGCTTCGGGCTACTGAGGAGCCGTGGTGAGCCAAGATACCTTTTGAGGTCCTTGAAAGATTTCTGGTAGTCTGTAGTCCATTGAAAGTTCTTAGCCAACCGAATGCCCTGAAGAAAGGCAAACATTTCTTGGCCGATCGAGCAATGAAACGGTTGAGGGTTGCTATTCTTCTAGTAAGATGTTGCACCCTCTTTGATTGATCTGGAGGGCCATCTTTTGGAGAGCATGGATCTTCTGGGGGTTCACCTCAATGCCCTGCTAGAAGACCATAAAACCTAAGAACTTCCCGGAATTGACTCCAAAAGTACATTTGGTCAGATTCAGCTTCATCTGATACTTCCTGAGTATCGCGAAGCTTTCTGTGAGATCATCGATGTCTGGGAGGCTTCTTGCTTTTAACCAGCATGTCATCAACATAGACTTCATGTTCCGACCAATTTATTCTTTAAAGACTTTATTGACTAGTCTTTGGTAAGTCACTCATGCATTCTTCAAATTAAAAGGCATAACTCGGTAGCAATAAATACCTCGGTCAGTGATGAATACAATCTTTTCTTCATCTTTAGGTGTCATTCGAATTTGATTGTAGCCTGAGTAAGCATCCATAAAGGTCAGCATCTGGTGGCCTGAGGTAGCGTCCACAAGTTGATTGATCCTTGGCAGAGGAAAGCTGTCCTTCGGGCAGGCCTAGTTAAGGTTAGTGAAGTCGATGCAGATCATTCATTTATCATTTGACTTTTTCATCATCACAACATTTGCCAACCAATCTAGATAATTTATCTTCGGATGAAGTTCGCTTTAATGAGTTTATCAACTTCTTCTTCAATAACCTTCTATTGTTCAGGAGAAAAGCTTCTTTTCTTTTGCTTGATTGGTCAGAATGTCTCATCCATGTTAAGGCAATGGACAAGCATGTCTGGACTAATCCCCGGCATATCCGAGGCTGACCAAGCAAAGACATCAGCATTCTTTCAGAGGAACTCAATTAAGTCTTGCTGAGGCTTTCCTTCCAATTAAGATTCAATCTTCATAGTTTGGTCTGGTCGAGCCTCATCGAGCGGCACTTCTTCGAGTTCTTTAGTCGGCTCTCTTCATTGCTCAGCAAAGTCCTCCCGAGCGTCTGGCCCATCAACCTCAGATCTCTTGGATTGAAGGTCAGCGATGAAGCAGTATCGAGCTGCAGCTTGGTTTCCCCAAACTATCCCCACTCTCCATTCCATTGGGAATTTTATAGCTAGATAAGGAATGGATATGACGGCTCTTAGCGACACTTGTCCGGGCCTGCTGAGGATTATATTGTAGGGTGACCGAAGCTTGGTTACCAGAAAATCTGCATGAACAATTGTCATACTAGGTCAGGTGCCGGCTCGGACCACTAATGTAATGACTCCTTCGGGAATGATAGTGTCTTCGGTGAACCCTACCAAGGTAGAGTTTATAGTTCAGAGATCCTTCATTCGCAATTTCATCCTCACAAAAGCATCAAAATACAAAACATTAATAAAGCTTTCACTATCAACTAAAATTCAGTGTACATCATAGTCATTCATATTAAGAGATACAACTAAGCATCATCATATGGATACTGTACCTATCAGCTCTCCCTTCTTTCTGGAACCACAGATAATACACCTACACACCTATGGTAATTGGATAGAGTTCTACTAGTCTTTATGTAGCGCTCCAAAAAGAGCTAGAGAACTTCAACAAATTATCATAAGTGGCAGACACTCGAAAAGACATCCTGTTAAAAACTTTTATTATCAACTCAATTATATATGCATATCACTCAATCAATACTAAGCATCAACCTGCTCATATACTAGTTTTTATGACATCCTTAGGCAGCTCACAAGATCACATTCATAATCGACATCAAAATCATAAGTGCATACATTATACTCATAATTTTCTCTAAAACATAAGTCTTATATTTATATCCAAATAAGTCAATACATCACCACATCTCACTATACATATATACATACATATATATATACATGAATATCATCCCACACTAGCTCGATATACAAAGTTATCATCTATATATGCTTTTGCAGCCTGGTAGGCTTCAGTAGCTAAGGGTCTCAATCTCGCAAACCCTAATCCTGCCAAATAGACTCACTGATCTGGAAGAAAAATAATAATAGAGGGTGAGACCTAAGTCCCAGTGATAGATAACCATCTAACCAAGGAGAAATAGAGAACCATAACATTACATTTCAACAGTATGCTGATACAATATAGCTTGTATAAATCAAAGTACATTTTTAACATGATATCATATAAAGTATAATGTAGCTCATTCTTCAAATAATATACTAGTACTGAAATGCTCTACAATAACTTTTCACTAAAAAATAACCCATTAATATAAATATCCATGCATGATGCATTACAACATGAAGATACACATTCTTTACCTACAGCCCAGACTTTCTTTATTAAATTTCCTGATCCCTACTGGGATCTGCCTGCCTACTGGCATCTTATGTAAACTTTTTTCTAGGATAAATACTTGGCCTACTAGCTCTTTTTAAATCTCAATATAATCTTTTAAATCTCATGATACTGGATTGTGTGTGAAATGCCTCTAAGGTATTACCCTACAGTCGTCCTTCTATAGATGTACTCTCATCGGGTGCGTGACTAGTAATAGAATCCCCGCACAAATAGCATCCCTTATCCGTGTGGTTCATCCGATAAAGTGCTTTGTTCCTTAACCATGAAACTTCGGGTTTTCACTCTGCCCCCAAGGGCTATATATATTCAGCTCCACTGAACTATGATTCTTGCCCCTATGGGCTGCTTACAACTTGCCCCTACTAGGTCTAATCTATCATGCACTCACCCTATTCTCGAAATTCATCGTATGATCAAATCACAAGGAGGTGCCGGCTCAATAATAGTGTGCAATGCTCATGCTATAGTACAGTATAAAGGGTGATCAGCCCCATAGCTATCTGATGCTCAATATGATCTATACATCAAATATATTACTTGAGAAGCTTTATCATACAAATATGCTATGTATACAAAAATTCATGCATCAAACTCATGCTTATTTCTTTATGCTTAAGATTTATGCTCAAAACTCATGCTTTAAATCTTGTAATAAAACTCATGCTCAAAGCTTCATGCATCAAAACCCATGCATCAGAATATCATATACTAGATCCTCATTTCTCAGATTTAAAACATACATAATACTTTACTAATATAACATACCACTGCTAGGTATTAATATTATACTGGCTCAAAATAAACTTTTCATTGCTAGGTGAGAAACCCACACACCTCAGCAAAATATCCTTTTAATTGGTACTCAAATCCGGTGTTCTTGCTCCCTGGAACAACTCTCTTGACTTGGAGCCAAACTCAAACCCCAAGCTTCCCTTTCCCTTCCCTTTCTTTCTCCTTTTTCTTCTTCTTCTTCTCTTCCTCTCTTTCTTTTCCTTATTTCTTTCTTTCTTTCTTTCTCTGGCTGAAACCCATGTTTTTTCCTTTCCTTCTGATGACTTGGGGGAAGGCACTTAAAGGGGTTGCTCAGGGGCTACGGCATTGACGAAATCTTAATTTTACCCTCAAGAACTTTTAAAGCACGCTTTTTGGAAAGCACATGGCTCACTCTTAACCATGATACTTTGCCCTTAGATTTTCTTTCTCAAATTGCCCTTAGTGCAATTAGCAATTAACATCAGAGCTTTTTCCCATTTTGCCCTGAACATGTATTTTTTTTAATCTATTTATAGACTGAATTATTATTTTTCATATAAATCAATACTTTTATATAATGTGTCTAGGAAAAGACCATGCCAACTTGAAAAGTTCGATAATCTAACGGTTCAAACGACACTCAAATCGAACTTAAAATGAAATAAATATGAAATTTTAAAGATTTAACTCAAAAAATCTACCGTCTTAGAGTCGACTATAGCAGAATCGGAAGCCGGCTCTAATGAGGCCCTGAAAAATCACTCTCTATATAACCATTGGAGTCAGCTCTAATCTCTGCAAGAGTCGACTCTAATCTGTGCTAAAAGTTCTAAACCATGTCAGAGTCGACCCCTCACCAATTAGAGTCAACTCTAATTGCTAAAAACAATACTTAAGGGCAAAACTCAAACTAAACTTGATTTTTGTGAAATTTAAGCCTATTAAAACTTAAATCTCTTAAATTCTTAAATCCAAATCATTAGCACCCAAAAATATACTTATTTACACCATAAATTTTTTTTTACATTTATCAAGTGGCCAACACACAAACACATCATTGAAACCATCCGACTTTCATTATAAATGAAAATGCCATTAATATTACCAAAATTATAAGATTTTTAGGATGTTACAGTACCCCTTGAAAGTCCTCATCTGAAAAAGAAAGTCCCTCGGACCAGGCCCTCTTTGGTAGATTTTCTTCTTCACTCAGCTGAGCTGGGGAGGAGCCAATCATGGCAATCATATTGACGTTGCCAACAACTGGAGGGTTAAGTGAAGGAAGTGGTCAGGGCTCAGGTTGATGATTTCCTTCATTGTTCGGCTTAAGGGGCCTTCTAAATCAGTCTATCCTTCCTCGGTGAATGAGCTTCCCAATCACATTTCAAAGCTACTAGCACTCCTTAGTGTCATGCCCATGATCTCGATGGAATCAGCAGTACTTTGTCATGTTCCTTCGAGCTATGCTTCCTCGGAGGGGAGGCGGTCGAGAAAGTTATTGCTCGATCTTCATCAGGATCTGCACCCGTGGCATAGAGAGTGGAGTATATTGATTGAACCTTGTTGGAGAGATTGTTGAGAAATTGTTGTCCCAATTTTATTGATTTTGATGATTACCAAAAGCCATGAGTATATTAAAAGATGCAATGAATTTATTTACATGAGCAATGAATTTATTTCTCATAATCAATGAGTATGTTAAGTATGACTATAATCAATTGGAAAGTAGCTTCAAGCTCCATGTTTAAGCTTTCAAAAAGAAATTTTTATACTTCATATTTCAATCAATGAGTTTTTGGAACATATCTTGAATTGATTCTTAATGTCAAATTTATTATATTCAAGTCAAAAATTGATTTAAAATTAATCTGGAACGAATTTCAAAGTCAATCAGAAAATTCTCTGATTTTTGATACGTTCCGGAGCCGACTCTAGAGTTTCAGAGTCGACTCCACTCAGTATACAGAGATTCCTGATTTTCTCGAGTCGACCCCTGTGATTTCAAGAGTCGACCCCCGATATTGTCGAGCCGACTCCATGACTGTAAGAGTCGACTCTGCTCAGACTCCAGAGAGTTATTTTCTGAGCACTTCTCGAGTCGACCCCTTGCTTTTCATGAGTCGACCCCCGACTGTCAGGAGCCGACACCTTATTTTTCTTGAGTCGACCCCTTAACTATCTGAATGTTTCTATTTTTGGCATCGCGTCTTCGAGCCGACTCGCCTAAAGTTGGAGCCGACTCCAACAAATCTGGGCGTGACTTTTTCTGAATGCCAACTCAGCGCCAACGGTAATATTTTTCAATAACGGCTAGATTTCTTTGTTTCTAACGGCTATATTTTTGCAGAGTCTATAAATAGAGAGGCCGTTTTCAAATCAAAAATATACATATATAGATCAAGAGAGAAAAAGAAAAATCTTTCAGAAAGAGGAAAAACAGAGCGTCATTTGAAAAATCCGAGATTCAAAAATAGAGTGAAAGAGAAGGAGTGAAATCAAAGGAGACTTCATCTGTGCTCAAGTTCATCAATCCAAGAAAGTCTAGAAGAAAATCCAAGAGCCATTCAAGATCAAATCAAGAGATTTTCAACATTCAAAGAAAGGGAGAAAAGTTCAAATCAACTCCAACATTCAATCCGTGAAGAATCTGAGCTGAGGCCCGATTCCACACTTCAAAGGAGTTGAGGAAAAGAAGAAAAGAAGAAAAGCCTGCACTCAAATCGAATCTAAACAGGCCCTTCTAAACTTTGCTTTTATTTTGAAATATCTGCTCAAAAGGAGCTGTTTTGTACTAAACTCATATTTTATCTTGTTGTTTGCTAATTCAATCAGTGGATTGAATTAGTGGAGGTAGTTTACCTCGGCACAAGCTAAGGATAGCTTGTGTGTTGGGTTTTGTGCTGGTGAGCCCGTGTAAAACCGGCTGGGTTCGTTGTGATCCCGGAAAACAACAAGTTTGGGTTGTGAGCTTGTAAAACAACTCGACTGTAATCGAGGAGATTATAGTGTGGACCCAAGTGGAGCTTGGGAGTGGACGTAGGTGTTGGATACACCGAACCACTATAAAATCTTTGTGTTTGCCGTGCTTATTTTCTCTCTCTCTTGCTATTGTGCTTTAACTTGAATTAATTGTTATATCCTCTCATCAATAGTTTAAATTGTTTTAAAAGGCTTAATTTTTAAAGAACCCAATTCACCCCCCCCTCTTGGGTTGCCATCTGGGCCAACAATTGGTATCAGAGCTTGTGCTCATTTGTTTTTGATTGATCACACGATCAAGAGCGAAAGATCCAAATGGCAACACAAGCCAGCTCGAGTTTTGCTGAGGGCCATTCTACAAATAGACCACCCTTATTTAATGGTTCCAACTATTCATATTGGAAAGCAAGAATGAGGATATTCATTCAAGCTTCAGATTATGAATTGTGGAGTGTCATAATTAATGGACCTAGTACACCCACACACTTAGTTGATGGTTCTATAGTTCCTAAGCCCGAAAGGGATTGGAATGAAAATGATAGGAAGATGGCTCAGCTTAATGCAAAAGCCATGAATGTTTTATATTGTTCTCTTGATGCTAATGAATTTAATCGTATCTCTACCTGTAATTCCGCTAAAGAGATATGGGATAGATTAGAGGTTACCCATGAGGGAACCAACCAAGTTAAAGAATCTAAGATTAATATACTTGTGCATAAATATGAATTGTTTAGCATGGAACAATCTGAAACCATAACATGCATGTATACTAGATTTACTGATATTGTTAATGGTTTGAAGAGTCTTGGAAAAACCTATACTAATGCTGATTTGGTTCGCAAAATTCTTAGGTCACTACCAAGATCATGGGAAGCCAAAATGACAGCCATTCAAGAAGCCAAAGATCTAAACACTTTACCTTTGGAAGAGCTTCTTGGATCCCTTATGACCCATGAATTGACAATGAAGCAACATGTGGAGGAGGATAGCAAAAAGAAGAAGACAATTGCCCTCAAGGCTGCAGAAGTTGAAGATAGCAGCAGCGATGATGAGGATGATGATGAAGACACAGCTCTTCTAGCAAGAAAATTTAAGAAATTTATGAGGAGAAAGAAACCCTTCCACAAAAAGAAATTTGGAAATAAGATGGAAGGAGAAAAGGAAAAAGATAAGGACAAGGACAAAGAGAAAGACCCCTTGATCTGTTATGAATGTAAGAAACCGGGGCATTATAGATATGATTGTCCGCAATTGAAAAAGACTTTCAAGAAAAAGAAGAAAGCGTATGTTGCAACTTGGAGCGACAGTGATGAATCTTCTTCCGAAGAAGAAGAACAAAAAGAGGTTGCCAACATTTGTTTTATGGCGAACGACGACGACGAGGTAAGTTCTGAAAACCCTTGTGATGATTTTGCTTTTGATGAATTATTTGAAGCCTTCAATGAACTTGTAGATGATTTTAAAATTTTGAAAAAGAAATATAAATCTCTGAAAACTGAAAACATAAACTTAATTAAAGAGAAAAATGAAGTGATGCTTGCAATTAAAGATTTAAAAGGTAAAAAGGAGATGTTTCTTAAAGAAAAGGATGATTTTACTCATGAAATTAATATACTAAAATCTGAAAACGAAAATCTAATAAAAGATTTGAAAAAGCAAATACAAACTCTATCTTTGGGAAATGAACAGCATATTGTAGAAAATGAATTTCTAAAGAAAGAAGTTAAAAAATACAAAGATATTGTTGATAAATTCACCTTAAGTTCTACTAAACTAAACATGATTTTAGAAAGTCAAAAAGCAGTTTTTGATAAGGCTGGATTAGGATATAATACATTTAGAAAACAAAAATCTTTGAAAAACATTTTTGTACGTGCTAGCCAAAGTAACATCACTTGTTTTAAATGCAATTTAAAAGGGCATAAATCATTTGAATGTAATTTACAAAAACCAAATAAGAATTTAAATTTTAAAGGGAAGAAAATATGGGTTCCAAAAGGAACAATATTTGTTGCTACTAACCATGAAGGACCCAAGAAAGCTTGGGTACCTAAACATAAAGTTTGATTTTATTGCAGGAATGTCTTGTGGCCAAAAGATCAAAGAGAAAGTGGTATCTTGATAGTGGCTGCTCAAGACATATGACGGGTGACAAAGAAGAATTCATCACCCTTGAAGAAAAGAAAGGAGGAGTTGTTACGTTCGGTGATAATGGTAAAGGTCAGATTATGGGCCTTGGTAAAATCCGTATAACTCCATCCACTTTTATAGATAATGTACTTTATGTTGATGGTTTGAAGCATAACTTAATTAGTATAAGCCAATTGTGCGATAAAGATTTTAAAGTATCATTTGAAACTTCTTTCTGCACAGTATCTAATTCCATTGATAATAGCATTGTATTTACTGGTTATAGACATGGCAATGTTTACTTGGTTGATCTAGATAAATTATCTATGAGTGATCATTGCTTAATTGCTGATAATGCTAATATGAATGAAATTGGATGGTTATGGCATCGTAGATTAGGTCATGCAAGCACACACCTAATTTCAAAACTAATTAAAATGGACTTAGTTAAAGGGTTACCTAAAATAGATTTTGAAAACAACAAAATATGTGATGCATGTCAATTTGGAAAACAAACAAGAAGTTCTTTCAAATCTAAAAATGTTGTTTCAACTTCTAGGCCATTAGAGCTACTTCACATGGACCTTTTTGGACCAACTAGAACCACAAGTCTAGGAGGAAAGAAATATGGTCTTGTGATTGTAGATGATTACTCTAGATACACTTGGGTATTGTTTTAGCTCACAAAGATGAGACTTTCTCGATATTCCTGAAATTCTTTAAGAAAGTCACAAATGAGAAAAACACTACCATAGTGTCTCTAAGAAGTGATCATGGAACTGAATTTGAAAATCACCTATTTGAAAATTTTTGTGCTGAAAATGGTATTAATCATAATTTTTCTGCACCTAGGACCCCACAACAAAATGGTGTTGTAGAAAGGAAAAACAGGACTTTAGAAGACATGGCCCGTACCATGCTATGTGAAAGCAACCTACCAAAGTACTTTTGGGCGGAAGCTATAAACACGGCATGTTACATTTTAAATAGAGCCCTAATAAGACCAATACTTAAGAAAACACCTTATGAACTATGGCAAAACAGAAAACCTAATATTAGATATTTTCATGCATTTGGTTGTAAATGTTTTGTTCATAATAATGGTAAAAATAATTTAGGCAAATTTGATGCTAAATCTGATGAAGGAATATTCTTAGGATATTCAACAACTAGTAAAGCATATAGAGTATTTAACAAGAAAACTTTAATTGTTGAAGAATCCATTCATGTAGTTTTTGATGAATCTTTAGCAACTAGTTCCGAAAAGTTTGATGATGAGGAAGATACAAACATAATTGAGAAAGATCTTGAAAAATTAAATATTGATGTATCTTCAGATCATGAGCAAGAGGCTAAAGATAATGATTCACCTAAGGATGATGATACTAACACTAATCATAATGATATAGATCTTCCTAGAGATTGGAGATACGCTTATAGTCACCCTAAGGAATTGATTATAGGTGATCCATCTCAAGGAATAAGAACTAGATCATCTATGAGAAATATTAGTAATCATCTTGCATTTGTATCACAAATTGAACCTAAAACTATTGAAGAAGCTGAAAAAGATAATAATTGGATGTTAGCTATGCAAGAAGAATTAAATCAATTTACTAGAAATAATGTATGGACATTAGTAGAAAGACCTAAAGATCATTCTGTTATAGGATCAAAATGGGTATTTAGAAATAAACTAGATGAAAATGGCATAGTAATTAGAAACAAAGCTAGATTAGTTGCAAAAGGATATAATCAAGAAGAAGGTATTGATTTTGATGAAACCTTTGCACCAGTAGCTAGATTAGAAGCCATTAGACTATTACTTGCATTTGCATGTCACATGAATTTCAACTTATTTCAAATGGATGTAAAGAGTGCTTTTTTAAATGGATTTATAAATGAAGAAGTGTATGTAGAACAACCACCAGGTTTTGAAGATCATGAATTTTCAAATCACGTTTTTAAATTGCACAAAGCATTATATGGTTTGAAACAAGCACCTAGAGCATGGTATGATAGATTAAGTAAATTCTTAATTGAAAATGATTTTATAAGAGGAAATGTAGATAAAACATTATTTTTGAAAAGAAAAGTAAAGATTTATTAGTAGTTCAAATATATGTTGATGATATTATTTTTGGTGCTACTAACAATCTTCTATGTCAAGAATTTGCTAAGTTGATGCAGGGTGAGTTTGAAATGAGCATGATGGGAGAACTCAACTTCTTCCTTGGACTCCAAATCAAACAAGAAAAGGAAGGGATTTTCATCAACCAAACCAAGTACACGAAGGAACTACTCAAAAAGTTTGGTATGGATTCAATGAAACCCCTTGGAACTCCAATGAGTCCTTCATGCAAGTTAGACAAAGATGAGGAAGGTAAGAAAGTTGATCAAAAGTATTATCGAGGTATAATCGGATCTCTACTCTACTTAACTGCTAGTAGACCTGATATAATGTTCTCTGTTTGTCTATGTGCTAGATTTCAATCAGAACCTAAAGAATCTCACTTAATTGCTGTTAAAAGAATATTAAGATACTTAAATGGAACAAAAAATGTAGGTTTATGGTATTCTAGAGACTCAACATTGAACTTAATTGCATATTCTGATTCTGATTATGCTGGATGTAAGTTAGATAGGAAAAGCACAAGTGGTGCATGCCAATTCTTAGGAAGTAACTTAATCTCATGGTTTAGCAAAAAGCAAAATTCAGTTGCATTATCAACTACTGAAGCTGAATATGTTGCAGCTGGAAGTTGCTGTGCTCAAATCCTATGGATTAAGCGACAACTTGAAGACTATGGTATCACACTTGACAAAACACCTATAAAATGTGACAATACAAGTGCAATTAATCTAACAAAAAATCCAATTCAACATTCTAGGACAAAACACATAGAAATTAGATATCATTTTATTAGAGAACATGTAACTAATGGAGAAATATGTCTTGATTATGTTAATACTGAAGATCAATTAGCAGATATATTTACAAAACCCTTGAGTGAAGAAAGATTCTGTTATCTTAGAGGAGAGTTAGGGATTTGTGATCCATTAGAATGAATTTGAAACCCCTAAGAAAAATTATCTAGAACTCTTTCTATCCTTTGATTTTAAGGAAATTTTATCTAAAATTCTTTCAAATCCCTGATCTTTAAGGAAATCTTATCTAGAATTCATATCTAATTGATCTATTAAAATCCAATGATTTTTTATCAATTTCTATGATCAATGTCCGGACACATTTCAGATTCTCTGAAACTTTATGTTTTTGCTCTGAAATGGTCTCGGAGCCGACTCGATCAGTATCGGAGTCGACTCCATGTTTCTGCTGAAACTCTGGAGCCGACCCCATCTCTGTGCGAGTCGACTCCACTTCGGGTTAGGTTTCTGTGACTACCCGGAGTCGACTCCACACTTTGCGGGAGCCGACTCGAAGTGGTCCCAGGTCGATTTTTCTAGGGCAGAGTCGACTCCTCGTTCATTTCTATCTTCTCAAATCAATCAAAATCTCTCTCCAAAGATTTTCCCAACCTACCAAATCCTTAGAAACCCTTGATTAACCTTTCCACTAAATCAATGGCACCTAAAACCCGTGGTTCTAGCCTTGGAGCGGCCGGGAAGAGGAAGAAGACGGTGAGGCGTCCCGCTCGCGAACCATCTCCGAGCATGGATTCCACCTCGTCCTCTTCAACTCCGAGTGCTTCTCCTGCTGCGGCCACCTCTCAGGTAGACCGCCTAGCCGATAGAATTATTACAACCGGGAGAAAGGTGGATTTTGAGCTATTTGAGGCAGAGGGTTTTCTTGTAGGAAGACAATTAATTGAAATGGGATGGGAGAAAATGTGTTCATTAGATTGCCCAACCTACCCCGCCTTGGTTAAAGAGTTTTATAAAAATTTGTCAAGAGGAGATAATGGATTGGTCAGCTTGATTAGAGGAAATAGGATAAATGTCACAGTGGATTTACTCTCAAGACTTTTGGATCTTTCAGTGTCTGGTCCTTCTACATTTTCACCTGATGATAGGAGCCCGGCTTTATCAAGATTGTTAAATAAAGAAATTGTTGGTTTTGAAGAAGTCCAAGCAAATCAACTATCTTTGGAATTAAGGCTTCTCCATAACATATGCAGTAGGATTCTGTTCCCTAAGACTGGGAGGTTTGATTATGTATCTGAGAGAGACATTTTTGTTATGGATGCTGTAGTGGCTGGGAGACCTATCAATCTTCCGAATATGATAATTTGGTACATAGCTGACTGTGGGAGCAAGAGAAATCAAGTCTACCCTATGGCATGATATTAACTAAGATTTTTCAAAGCCAAGGGATAATTATTTCCGATAGTGAGCCATGAGAAATTTGAGACACACTGATTACTATAGCTTGGCTACTATTCATAGGATGGGATTTGTGAAGAAAGATGGTAGATGGGAAAGGAAAAATCAGTTGGAAGATAGAGCCGCTGATGTTGAGGCACCTGGACCTTCTGTTAGACATTCATCACCTGTGCCTCCTAGTTCTTCTGTTCCAGTTCCGGCCCCTTCTCCTGCTCCAATGTTTGATCAGCCATCTTCTTCATCAGTTGGTTTTTCGGATCTTCAGTTAGAGCAGCTCAAGAGTCTTCTTGATGCTCAAGAGGATAGAATGAAGACTGAGTTTGACATAAATTCATGAATCTTAAAGAAACTCTCTATTCATTAGATGATCGAATTACCAAGATTGAATCTACTCTTAGCTCCTCTACTGAGTCTTTAAGTGGTGATTTAAAGAATATTTTTGAAGAACTTAAAGACATTTGTGGAGATGGTGAGACTTATGCAAAGTGCAATGCCGAGCTTCAAGACAAGATTTTAACTGCTTGTACTTTTGTGGATGAAAGACTGAAAGATTATGTCAAGCTTCAAACTGATGGAATGAAGAACATCGTAGATCACTTAACAAGAATTGTAAGGACACATTTTTGATGTAATGGATGTTTAGTCTTTGCAATGTAATGAAATTTATATTATGATTTACATTTTGATATAATGAAGTAATGAAAAGTTAGTTTTGAATGTTCAATGAAGTTTGAGTTTGAATGTACTTCTCTTATTTATCAATGAATCTCAGTTCATGTTAAAGCATATCTTAAATCGTGAATGTGATTGTGTTTGATGCTTCTCTACCTTTTTGTTGATAACAAAAAAGGGGAGAGTTTTATACATGACTGTATATGCATGGGAGAAATTAAACGAATGTTATTGTATATGCATATAATAAATAATTGAATGGGGGAGAGAAGGGAGTAATAATTAAACATTACACATACAGAGAATGAATGAAAAAGCAATTTAGATGAAAATGCTGAATTTTGACATTAAACTGTGTATGAGTTTAAATTGAATGAATGGGATATTTATTTGAGTTTCATAGGGGGAGCTACCTCATTCAGGGGGAGCCTAACTATGAAAATTAAATAAATTCTTCAATTAATCATGCATATACTCAATGTTTTTGTCATCATCAAAAAGGGGGAGATTGTTGGGGAGATTGTTGAGAAATTGTTGCCCCAATTTTATTGATTTTGATGATTACCAAAAGCCATGAGTATATTAAAAGATGCAATGAATTTATTTACATGAGCAATGAATTTATTTCTCATAATCAATGAGTATGTTAAGTATGACTATAATCAATTGGAAAGTAGCTTCAAGCTCCATGTTTAAGCTTTCAAAAAGAAATTTTTATACTTCATATTTCAATCAATGAGTTTTTGGAACATATCTTGAATTGATTCTTAATGTCAAATTTATTATATTCAAGTCAAAAATTGATTTAAAATTAATCTGGAACGAATTTCAAAGTCAATCAGAAAATTCTCTGATTTTTGATACGTTCCGGAGCCGACTCTAGAGTTTCAGAGTCGACTCCACTCAGTATACAGAGATTCTGATTTTCTCGAGTCGACCCCTGTGATTTCAAGAGTCGACCCCCGATATTGTCGAGCCGACTCCATGACTGTAAGAGTCGACTCTGCTCAGACTCCAGAGAGTTATTTTCTGAGCACTTCTCGAGTCGACCCCTTGCTTTTCATGAGTCGACCCCCGACTGTCAGGAGCCGACACCTTATTTTTCTTGAGTCGACCCCTTAACTATCTGAATGTTTCTATTTTTGGCATCGCGTCTTCGAGCCGACTCGCCTAAAGTTGGAGCCGACTCCAACAAATCTGGGCGTGACTTTTTCTGAATGCCAACTCAGCGCCAACGGTAATATTTTTCAATAACGGCTAGATTTCTTTGTTTCTAACGGCTATATTTTTGCAGAGTCTATAAATAGAGAGGCCGTTTTCAAATCAAAAATATACATATATAGATCAAGAGAGAAAAAGAAAAATCTTTCAGAAAGAGGAAAAACAGAGCGTCATTTGAAAAATCCGAGATTCAAAAATAGAGTGAAAGAGAAGGAGTGAAATCAAAGGAGACTTCATCTGTGCTCAAGTTCATCAATCCAAGAAAGTCTAGAAGAAAATCCAAGAGCCATTCAAGATCAAATCAAGAGATTTTCAACATTCAAAGAAAGGGAGAAAAGTTCAAATCAACTCCAACATTCAATCCGTGAAGAATCTGAGCTGAGGCCCGATTCCACACTTCAAAGGAGTTGAGGAAAAGAAGAAAAGAAGAAAAGCCTGCACTCAAATCGAATCTAAACAGGCCCTTCTAAACTTTGCTTTTATTTTGAAATATCTGCTCAAAAGGAGCTGTTTTGTACTAAACTCATATTTTATCTTGTGGTTTGCTAATTCAATCAGTGGATTGAATTAGTGGAGGTAGTTTACCTCGGCACAAGCTAAGGATAGCTTGTGTGTTGGGTTTTGTGCTGGTGAGCCCGTGTAAAACCGGCTGGGTTCGTTGTGATCCCGGAAAACAACAAGTTTGGGTTGTGAGCTTGTAAAACAACTCGACTGTAATCGAGGAGATTATAGTGTGGACCCAAGTGGAGCTTGGGAGTGGACGTAGGTGTTGGATACACCGAACCACTATAAAATCTTTGTGTTTGCCGTGTTTATTTGTCTCTCTCTCTTGCTATTGTGCTTTAACTTGAATTAATTGTGTATATCCTCTCATCAATAGTTTAAATTGTTTTAAAAGGCTTAATTTTTAAAGTACCCAATTCACCCCCCCCCCCTCTTGGGTTGCCATCTGGGCCAACAAACCTCCACGCTGGACTTCTGGTGATCTTTGGGCAACAGAAGAGGAGCTCTTTGATGATGAGACAGGCTTGTATGGTGAGGGGTCGATCCTTCTCTGATCATTTCTTCTCCTTCTTCCTGGTTTGCTCGGCTCGGGCTGACCTTCTCGATTCTTTGATCCTTGTGCACTTATGCCAAGGCCATCATGTCAGAAAGGTTCTTTAGATAATTGACCTTCATGACTAGGTAGAATTCACCCTCCTTCGATACTCCACCAGCCAAGGCAAACATGGCTATCTTATGATTGAGATGATCTACTTTCAGCATGGCCATGTTAAAGCGGTCAAGATAACTTCTCAAGGACTCCCTTCTCACTGTTTGACCTTAGAGAGGGAGTCAGATCTTTCGATTGTGGCGGCTACTAATGAATTGGCTGATGAATAGACATCTCAGCTTGTCAAAGGAATTGATGGAGCCCGGCTTCAAACTGTTGAACCATGTTATTGCCAATCCTCTGAGGGTGAAGGGAAAGGCTTAGCACAGGATCATATCTGACACTCCATGAAACCTCATGATGGATCAAAAACTGCTCAGGTGGTCATCCAGGTCGATGGATCCATGGTACGGCTCATGATGGAAAGCTTAACATAGGAAGGGATTACCTCTTGCATAATTTTCTCAGTGAAGGGATGCCCTGTTCTACCTTCGACTGAGGTGATGAAATTTGCTTGATAGCGTCCAATTCTTGGCGCCACTTCTGGCGCATATCTCGGAGTTATCGCTGAACTCCTTCATCTAGAGTGATGGAAGAGAGAGGATGAGGGGACGATGGTTGTGGCATGGAGTCATGGCGGGAGAATATTGAAGAAAGAGAATGAGCCCGCCGAGATCCAAGCGGGCTCTTATCTTCGGCCTTCCGTGGTGCCGGTCTAGCCCTTTATGATTGGGTTGCTATAGATGGCTCACTGCTTCGAATGAACTGGAAGAGGGGATCATAGGCAAAATAGGGGCATGAACTCCATCGAGAAGCTATGGAGCAGGAACAACTGGTAGAGGGGTTCTATGAAGCCCTTGCACCAGCTGAGTCAGGGTTTGGACTTATTGGATCAACATGGTGAACTGGTCCTAGGTGACCGGAGTCACTGATGGTGGTGAGGTAACCTCTATTGGTGGTGACTGTGAGGGTGCCACATTATTTGTAGGATCAGGCCTCTAGGAGATGGCCTTATCAGGAGCATCTGAGGTTGCTTTTCTTCGATTGGCCATCAGAGGAACTATTCTTCCGATTAAGAACCTTGTCTCCTTGGTTTCAAATTTAATGGGACTTAAGGCCCTTCCTTTAGCACCAATCTGTTGCCGTAGAAATTCGTTCTCCAACTTGGGTGCAGCTTGCTTCTGGATCCGAATGGCGATCTTTCATCTGGATGAACCTGCAAGATAGTCTTCATGCAAGAAGCGTTGGGGGTGCCCCCGCGAAAGACCCTCTGATACCCAAGTCAGCGGAAATTTCTCAGAAATCAGATATGAGAGAAGGCTCTCGCAGAAGAGTCCCTCAACAATGGCCTCTCGAGAGCTTAAGAACTCTGCTTGGGCTTTTTGAGCTCAGATGAGCATAAGGGCAAAGAGCGTATCTGAAAAGGTCTTAAGACCAGGTATTTATAGACTGTTGAAATGATAGCCGATTAATACATGACTTCTTGGACGTGTCTTATAAAGCTGAAAGTTGGCACGATTCGAATCTGATTGGTTATGGGGCTGGCAGGATTCAAATCTTGTTAGTTAGAGGATCGACGATCAAGGAAGCTGATAGGTGCTTTGAGATTTGTTATTTATAGGCACTAAGCTATTTTTTACTTTATTGGCTTATTTTTTTTTTGGGAATATCGGGAACCAACGTGGTTGGAATCTCGCCAAATAATCAGGGATTTGAACTTTCGTTGATTGGTATCAGAGGGTCATGTTCGGCTTCTTACTTCTATTTTAGGAGGATTGCTTGAAAATCGATGATCAAAGCCATTTATCATGCAAAGGACTTGGCGTAATGCTAGATAGCAAAGGCGCTTGAGTCAAAGGAGGAGGTAGCTCGGTCCTACCGAGACATGAAGATAGCTTGGTCCTGCCGAGGCATGAGGGTCACTTGGTCCTGCTGAGGCATAAGAGTAGTTAAGTTTGTTCGAGGCATGTCAGTTTTATCTTTTCTGAACGTAATGGCTGATGGTTAGAATCGAAAATGATTCTAGTCCTTTCGTCATATGCACGGATATTAATGCAACGATGATTTTACTCTGCATCAACATGATATAGAAAAGATTACTCTCATTTCTTTAGTGCAAGATTATATTCTTGAAGGTAATTAATCTTCATCATTTTTCGAAGAACCAATAAGCTACTACTGGTCAAAAGAGGGGTTACTGTAGCTCCAGGTTACTGTAGCTACATCCTTATTCTCCTGTGTTTGGGTGCTTTAAGAATTGTGCTTCGGCCTCCTTCTGTCTTGATCTCCAGTGATCCTCTATGTTGCTGCTGTTCTTGCTCTCTGGCACATGGCTCCCCTGCCCCCCCTTCTCTCCAATGGCTTCGGATGGTGGTTCCGATGGCCAAATGCCTGGGAGGCGGGCTGCGGACATGAGTTTTCAGTGGGTTTCGTCTTCTCCGTCGCCGGCTGAGGTGGCATTATTGGAAACCCATTTTCCTGACGTGGTCCAAGTTTCGGTGGCGGAGCTCGAAGCTGAATCACTGGGATGGCTTCATCGGGCTGTACCGATGAGATCTTTTCATCGATGGGTTCCTGCTGAGGTCTTCATCAGGGAGTTCCGACGAGGTGGTATCCCCGATGAGATAGTACCGCTAAGCTTGGCGTTCTGATGCCATGTCTTCCAGTTCGCTGATGTTGCTACCCGCGACATGGTTCTCCAACGTCCTTGGGTGGTTAACGGCTAGCCAATAGCGTCAGAAGTGTGGAGACCGGAGTTCTTTCCTGTAGCTAACGCTATATCTTCAGCGCTCCTATGGATTAGACTTCCTAATCTTCCAATTGAGTTTTGGAGGGAGGAGATCCTCAGATAGATTATTAAGCCGGCGGGAGAGTTTCTCTATGCTGATGCTGCTACCTTGGCGAAGAATAGGGGTGGCTTTGCTCGCATTTGTGCACGCGTGGAGCTTCGTTCTCCTCTCCAGTCGGGGTCCCGTGTGAGGAGGCTGAATGGGCCGTTCTGGCAACAGTATGTGTTCGAGCATCTGGAGGGAATTTGTCCGCACTATGGTTCACTGCATCTCTCTAGCAGCTGCTCCTCAGTGGTTGGATTTGAAGCAGAGTCATCGTCGGACAATCTCCTCTTCGGCTCTTGGATGTCTGCAGTCCGACAGCGTAAGGTGGCAGAGGGCTCCAAGGTTGAGTCCAGGAGGAAGACGGTGTCGAAGAAGGTTCCTGTGTTCCCTGCTTCCCGGCCGATCTCTTCTTCTCCGCCAATTGTTCCGGGGCTCTCGTCCGAAGGGTGGTCTACTCTGCCTAAGCTAGCTCATCAGAGGAGTGCTAGAGTCCATAAGGTGGCAGATCGTCAGGCTTCTGCCCCGATTCAGTTTCCTATGGATATTAAGAAGGGTGTTCCTGAGTCTAAGGCCGTGCGAGGGTGCTCTGGGCATGCCGGTCTGAAAGATTCTGTAGATAGTGAAATGTTGGATGCTGCAGAGGTTTAGAAGTTTGGGACTAACCAATCCCATTTCTTGCTTTCAAAGAATCCCTTTGCTTCTCTTGAATTGGAATCCAGTGGTAGGGATGCTTTTCCGGGTCCCCTTAAGCAGGCCTGCCCGGCGGAGAATCAGGCTCCCCGGTCAATTTCCAAAGTGGAGAAAAGAAAGGGAAAGCCTGTGCCACCTCTTCTAAAGATAAACAAGTGAAAGCTGCTGCTCTAAAAAAATTGACTACTGATAATGGGCTCCCTATTGTTCGTCCAACCAAGGATCTGGTGGGGGAGAAGGCCCAGTCTCTTATGGCTATAGGCTCTTCTTATGACCCATCGGCTACGGAGGCCTTGGGCTAGTGTTTAGGTTCGAGGTCCTCTGTTCTATCTCCTCGGCCTGATGAGATCCAGGATGCGATGATCTGTTCTTCACAGATCCCTAAGGATGGCACCTGCTCTTCTGGTGGCCATCCGGATAGTGCTATGGTAGAAGTCCAGGGGGGGTCCCAGCTTCCTCTTCCTGCTAAATGAAGATCTTAATATGGAATGTTAGAGGAGCTCGAAAGCCGTCGTTTCGATCCTCTTTTAGTAGATTGATGCAACTTCATAACTTTGATATCGGTGTTCTCTTAGAAATCAAATTATCGGGGGATGGTTTAGCTTGGTTTCGAAGACAGATAGTTTGGACTTGGTCCTCATATGCGGTAGAGGCCGTGGGCCTATCTGGAGGTCTTATAGCTATTTGGCGCTCCTCTTGTTAGGATTGATGCTTTTCACCAAAGTAACCAGTACATTGGCCTTGTTGTCTCTGAGGGGTCTTCCGACCCTTGGCTTCTTTCGACTATCTATGCCAGCACTGACTTCCAGGACAGATGACTTTTATGGTCTGATCTTCATTCCCTCCTTGCCCAGGGCATTCCTTCCATTGTCGCTGGTGACTTCAATTGTATCACAGAGGCTAGTGAAAGCGTGGGGGTAGAAGGGCCACTGGCACAGCTGATATTACTGAATTTAGGGCTTTCATCAGTTCAGCTGGTCTTTTGGATTTGGGGTTTTCAGGGCCTCGTTCACCTGATGTAACAACCAGCAGGGTTTGGCTCGAGTTTGGGAGAGACTTGATAGAGCCTTGGCTTTGGATCGATGGCTTCAAAAGTTTCCTTCGGCTTCTGTTACTCATCTCCCGAGGATTGCTTCTGATCACTGCCCCATTCTAATCTCTACGGAGGTTGATCATTATCAGCGAGGCAGTTCAGATTTGAGTAGTTTTGGACTTCATATTCGGGTGCCCGGTCCATTATATCCCAGATCTGGCACCTTCTTATCCGGGGTAATGCTATTTATCGTCTATCTCATCATCTATTGTTGGTTAAATGTAGGTTAGTCGGATGAAATAGACTGGAGGTTGGCAACTTGGTTAGGCGGGTGGAACAGCTTGAAGCTGATATTAGTTCCTTGTAGGCTAAGGAGGATTAGGAGGGTTTTATTTTGGACTCTAACCTTTCTGCTCTCCGGGCCAAGTTAGCTCTGCACCACTCTCTTCTCTCCCAGCAGGAAATCTATTAGAGGCAACGGTCCAGGATCCAGTGGATTCGCGAAGGGGATCGTAATACCAGGTTTTTCCATCAGGCTACTCTGAGGAGGCGTGCTGCTAATAGGATCCGTAGATAGGTGATGAGACTTGGCACTTTCATGATGACTTTCCCTCTATTCGGGACCAGCTCCTTCACTTCTTTCAGTCCAGATGGTCGGAATCCTCAGGTTATGGTTCTCTGGTCTTCCAGGTCCCTGACTCTAGGAAGGTCTCTTCTCTGGAAAATGAAATGCTTACCAGACCTATCACTAATGACGATATTCGCTTAGTTCTTTGGGAGCTCGAGCCGGATAAGGCCCCAGGGCCGGATGGGTTTCTGTCTTTCTTTTTCTATCATTATTGGGACATTGTTGGTCAAGAGATGGTGCAGGCTATTCATCTTGCCTTTCAAGCTAAGGCCATTCCTATGATTGGAACCGGACACTTATTACCCTTGTGCCTAAACGTAATGATGCTTCCCTCCCTCAAGGTATGTGCTTGTCTGATAGCTGGCCGCCTCCGCTTGGTGATTCCTCGTCTTATAGCTGTGGAACATGGGGCGTTTATCAGAGGGTGTTGTATCTTGGATAATGTCCTTATTTCTCAGGAGTTTATGTATGATCTCTAGAGAGCTCCGACCAGGCAGTGCCTCATGGCTGTCAAGCTGGATATGGAGAGAGCCTATGATAGACTCAGTTGGGTCTTCCTGTACCATTCCCTTCAGGAGTTTGGTTTTGATGATCAGTTTATCGAGTGGATTACGGCATGCATCCAAAGGCCTTCTTTCTTGCTGATTATTAAAGGGAGCATGACTGAATTTTTTCACTCTTCGGTGGATTGCGTCAGGGTTGCCCATTATCCCCTCTGTTTTTTATTTTGGCGGCTGATGATCTCTCTCGTGCCTTATATCAGGCTCAGGCAGATTGTAGCATAGCCCCTTTTATGGCCAGTCCTATGGGTCCTGCGATCTCTCATCTTTTTTTTTGGACTGTATTCTGCTGGGTTTGACTACCATTGCCAATGCTTCTTCCTTTATAGATATTATTTAACATTATTGTCAGGCTTCGGAATAGAAGGTCAATGTGCTTAAGTCCTCTATCTGCTTCAGCCCGAAGACTACCAGAGCTATCAGGGAAGCTATAGTCCAATCTCTGGGTATCTCATCTCAGACTGACTGATTATTGTACTTGGGGGTTCCCATGACTAGTAGACATCCCCGCTGTGCTGACTTCTTTGACCTGGAGAAGTGGGTCCGTCAGTGCATTGAGGGGTGGCAGGTTACATGATTATCTATGATGGCAATGGTCACTATTATCCGTTCAGTGCTCTCCTCTCTTCCCATGTATCTTCTTTCTAATGCTGCCATCCCGATCTCCTGCCTTAGAAGGATTGAGAAATGCTTTAGGGACTTTCTATGGGCCTCTATGCAGGACGGGCATGGTATTCACCTTATGTCGTGGGAGAGGGTCTGTATGCTGATTCAGAAGGAAGGTCTTGGAATTCAGTCTCTTTCAGTTAAAAGGGAGGCCCTATTGGCCAGGCACGCTTCGCGGTTCATCCTGGAGCTGCAGTGTCTATGGAGCTCTTTTATGCGTGCGAGATATGGTGATTGGCCTTCCTCATATTCAGTCGCATTGTCGGTATTCTTCCTTTTGGAAGGAGGTGTGTCAGTATGGTAGCTCCATTCTATCTAACACTTCGTGGATGATTGGAGATGGCTCTTCCATTGACGTTATTCAGGACACCTGGATTTCTGACATCCCTCTCTCTCGATGGCCCTCCTTCTTTAGTATTGACGTCCCTAGTGGAATGAGAGTTATGGATTTGATCTATTCCGACCCTCCCTCCTGGAGGACCCCGCTGGTGTCCTGTCTCTTTGGAGAGGAGCTTTCTCGTTGGATTTCGTCCATTCCGCTCATCCCGGGTATCTCTTTAGATGTCAGACCATGGCGGAGATCTTGTCTTTCTAGGGCCCCCACTAAGGATCTTGTAAAGATCTTTAGGCCTCAGGCTCAAGGGTCGCGGGATGCTACATGGATCTGGAAGCTTCCCATTCTCCCCATGGTCCAGCTCTTTATCTGGAAGCTTCTGTGGGACTGCCTTCCCACTTGTGTATTGCTTGCGAGGAGGGGTTGGCCTATCCAGCCTAGCTGTCCGTTGTGTGGTCTGGAGGCGGAGTCTACTGATCATATCATCTTCTCTTGTCCTAGAGTGGGGCGGATCTGGCTGTCAGTTAGTTATTATTGTAGAGCAAATCATATGCACTCTCGGTGCTCTTCTTTCTTAGATGACCTCCAGAAGGCCTCTCAGTACAGAAGTGCTCTTTGGGCTTCTACGGCTTACCAGATTTGGTTATCCAGGAACCAGGCTATCTTTACTGATGACAGTATATCTTTCCATAGGATCATACGGAAAATTAGATCTCTGACGACATATTGTGCCCGGGGCTTCTATATAGGTGGTTCTGACTTCTCTGGCTTCTGTAGTTCCCCTGCTGCTTTGGCAGCGAACCGACATACGGTTTTCATATCTTGGGAGCCCTTCCTCCAGGGTTTATCAAAATCAACTTTGATGGGAGTGTCCGAGGTAGATTAGATGATTCTGCCTTTGTCATTCGTGGGCCGGAGGGTGATCTACTGGTGGCTGGTGGTTTTTGTAGTCTGGACTCCTCTATTCCTATGTCTGAGCTTTATACTGCTTGGGTGGGTCTCTCCTATGTGGTTCGGATTCTCCATGCTTATAACTTCATTATTGAGGGTGACTCTATGACTGTTTCGGTGGATGCGGAAGGATAATGGCTTCCAAGCCCCTATCAATCCGCTCTTACATGATATATGGACGATTATGAGGGAGGCCCATGGAGTCCAGATTCGCCATACCTATCGTAAAGCTAACTCGGCGGCCGCATCTGTGGCTCATCATTCAGGTTTTTGGAGTTGGAGGCAGGGTGATCCCTGTTCTTTGTTTCTACAGTAAATTTTGTACTCTGATAAATATGAGTTAACTCGTACGCACGTTGTATGATCACCCATTTGTATTAAAAAAAAAAAAAAGCTACTACTCTCTTACAAATTGACAAATTCTCTCCCTGCAATTCTCTCATATCATATGTTAGAGTGATTATTTCTCCGATGAGTTGGTTTCTGTCCTCATATGGCTGCTAAAGATTTGTCTCTTTCTCACCATATCTAAAGCATCGTTTTTTTTTTTTGTATAAAATTATACTTTATTTCTCAATTCAAATGAAGTACTAAAATAATATCGTATGGGTGAAGTGTATAATGATCGACGGTTTGCTAGCCGAAAAAGCAAATAAAATGATATTATAATCATATATAGATAGACTTTTTCTTTTTTTTTTTCTAGAGCATCTTTTCTATGCGTTCCGCTTTGAAAGTAGTAATATCATCTTTTATTTTAATGAAAATTATTTTTTTTCTATTTTTTTTGTTAGCTTATAGCATGATCTTTCAACCTGGAGGTGAGCTTTAGACTGGAGGCATGGCCCGGTTAGAGAATTAAAAAAAAAAGAGTTTTATATACTGTTTCAATACAGAAAGATATATATCAAATATAATAATTTATTTGTATATAAATTTATGCATTAGCGATGAAATATTTATAGATAAATATTTTGACGTGTATATATACTGATAAATTATTGTACTCGATGCAGCGAATTTTGCATCGAGCGTTGTACAATTTTAAAAAAACAAACAAAAAAGAGAACGAAGAAGAAACGGACGACCGAGCCTGCCTCCCTCCGCTCGTGTATATTTGTACGGTTACAGGGGCATGTTTGTCGGGCTCCGCGGGCAACGTGGCAGCCGACAAACGCGCGCATGTGGCTTGCCTTCCAACCCGGCAGCATCGAATCCGAGGTTCCCGATCACGTGCTGCTGCGCCTGAGGACGGATTGGCTGTTTCCCTGTACTATCGTTGGATGCCACCACGTGGCCATGACACCTGGCGAAAGATCCTCCAACGCTGACATGGGCCCACGTAATGCGCGCTCCCTGTGTGGTAGCGTTGACCGTTGACTGTGCTGACACCACGCGTTGACGTACATGCTCCCCTCAAGGGACGTCCCATCCCGAATCTTAGATTTTATCGTTCAAATCAAAGTTTGATGGTAATTATACAAAGAAATCAAAGTTTGCCCACTAAAAATGTTAGGCTTGATTGTTTTATAGGAGGATAAGGCTTCGTTCTAATGGAATAATATTATGAATTTGTGATCAATGTATCCCTTTTTTTAAATAAAAAATAGAATAATAAGTTATATTTTTAAATTATTATTTATCTATCAATTAAAAATAACACTTAATCATCTACAAATATCTAAATTAATTTTTTACATATTAAATAAAATATTTTTTATCTCTACATAATCATAATTCTTTTTTTCATTAATACTTTTTAATCATTTTTTTATATACCTCTACTTTTGATGTACGTAAGAAAGAAAAAATAAAAATATAGTATTTATGAAAGATAGTATAATTAAAATAAAATTATCTTTTTTATAATATGATATGTATTTTTTAAAGAAATATAGTACCATCATTTAATTAGTAACTATGAATTTTTCTTTTGAAAACTAAAATTTATATATGATTAATGCATATATCAAAAGTATAAGTAAAATTATAGTTGATAAGAAAAAATTAAACTGTAATTACTAAGAAATAATATATAAGCAGTATATAAAGTAAGCCTTTTAGTATAAAGAGTACTGTGAGAAGATAAATAGATCTTAGCAATTTCTTTAAAAAAATATATATAAAAATATAAATAATAAATCTTAAAATTATTTTTAATATGTAAAAGAATATAAATAAATTATTTTTAATTCAAATATTACTTAGATAATATTTATTTGAAAAAATATAAAATTTTAAATAATTTTAATATCTCTTAAGAAATGAAATTGAAGAGACAAATCTCAGAGGTAGTCTCCTTCAATGCTTCCTATTTTGCTAACTTTGATGAAGACAAGATTTTATGACAGATCCCTGGTACAACAATCCTTTCCACAAGCAATATAGCTAGTGCCTTCCCCTTAAAAGGTTTTGTTGCAGCAAGAAATAGCTTTAACAAGAAAAGTCCTCATGGTGACCATTGTTTATTTGATATTAAAATTAATGTTTTGAAAATTAGATCGAACAACGAACCAACTTTACATTTGAATCGCGGATCAATCGGTTTGATCGGATAAATTAATTTAATCGAACTGAATAATATTATAATTAATTTTAATTTAATAATATAAAATAATAAAATATAAATATAATTTAAATAAAAAATAAAAAAAATCTTAAAACCGAATTGGATCGATTGAAATCCAATCGGTTCAATGAGTTTTTTTGATAT
Source organism: Calamus simplicifolius (assembly GCA_900491605.1). Lineage (NCBI taxonomy): Eukaryota > Viridiplantae > Streptophyta > Magnoliopsida > Arecales > Arecaceae > Calamus > Calamus simplicifolius. The sequence continues at coordinate 75,446 of UESW01004725.1, forward strand.
TTATTGAATAATATAAAATTAACTTTAATAATAAAACTAGATCGAATTAATGATCGGTTCCGTTGGACCGGCAATTCGGTTTGGTTTTCAAAACATTGATTAAAACCCAAGGATTAAATTGTTTCCATTTTGATTTTTCTCTCGCAACAAATTTAGTCCCGGGATTGCCAGCCAAGAAATAGCCGTCCAAGACAACTATTTGCAAATCTTAAGCACCAGCCACCAAATGAAACGTGAAAAAAAAAAAAAAAAAAAAAAAAAAACAGAAGAGAAAAATCTAAGAAAAAAATCCTTTTTTTTGTGGTTAGCTGCTGCTCTTGAGTTTTGGCGGCTATCTATCTATTTCGGTAAATTATCTTTTTTTTTTTTGGTCTTTTTCAACACCCTCCATAACGGCTGATCGAGGGCCCATGCTATGAGAAATATATGCGTGGCTACTAGCGAGGAGAATCTCCATAAACAAAGCCACCAAATTTCGCTATTGCATGGATCCCATCTACATCTTATGCGATTGGACATTGATAAGAAGATGGAAACATCCACAATGATGCCCTCCGCCAGCATGCATGCGTGCAACTAGCACTATTTATGGCTTAAACTTTTGGCGTATAATATAGATTGTTTCATAATTGCATAGCTACAAGTACCATAACTTATAGCCTTTTATATTAATTAAAATTTTCAGCCACTAGTCGCAGTTTGGGGGCATTGGGTTCATGACATGGTCGCATGTCCTAACCGATCCATTTTAAAGGCTTGTGATGCTTGTTTATCAATGTGACTCGCACCTCAATCATAAACTAAATGAAATATTTATTTTTTATCCTCAAAATAAAATTTGATTTTGCAATTGCTAGAATACAAATCAACTCTCTATGATATCTCTTTTTTAAGTTCATAACTTTGGCTTTGCGATAAAGTCCTTAAGTTTTGTAAGAAATGTTGTAAATATGATATGAGCTCATAACTTAATAAAAATCCTTATACATATAAATATGGATATGTAGTAAATATATATTTATATAATAATTAAATATTTACATAATGAATTTATATCATACGTTAAAATATCATGCTACAAAATTATGTATTAAACAAAAAAATATTAATAATTTCATCTTTTTTTATTAGTGGTATTGAACTATATCATATTAGTGCTACATCATGCTTCATCATACATATGCACTCTAATGATATATACTAGTGTCATAACTATATAAGTAATACATGCATTCTGATGATACATACTAGCCATAAAGCTATAATAATAATACTAAGATATGTTGAAAATACATATTGGCATCATACCCAGATCAGTACTTCATAAGTATAAATCTAATCTACTTCAGGTCCAAGCTAATTCTTATATTAGTGTCACGTATTATAAATTTAACCTAGTTGCTACTTGAGCCAAGCCTGGTTCTATACCTATGCTCATAGTATTATTTAATATAAATAATTATCTAAAAAATATATTATAAAAATTAAATTTTTATAAATATAATATACATAATATTATTACAAGTAAATAATTATTATAGCTATTTAATTAATAATACTATATAGTATAATAATTAATATATAATATAACAATAACTATAATTTATTAATTAAAATATTAATATATTTATAATGTAAAATAATATTTTACTCAGAATATATACTATCTATTATATTACAAAATAAATAAAATACAAAATAATGATATAATATTATTACAATAATAATATTATTAATAATTTAATGATACTATTGATTTATATTTATGTGATAAATATAGAATAATAATGTAATATTACTACCATAAAAATGATTTAATAATAATATAAAATTAATTATATGATAAATTTAATATTATTATATATTATATTACATAATATTAAAATTTATAAATATAGTTATTATTTTCTATTATTTATATTAATATGTAATAATATATATCATATTAATAGTAAAATTATTTTAGGAGAACATGGTCTCTTTTTTATTCCTGAATGTGTATGGTTACAAGGGGCAATATAGAAGAAAAAGTTAAAATATATTGTTACAAGGGGCAATAATAGTAAAATTATTTTTCCTCCCTCCTTGCAGCCATATTCTATCGTAATAGTGCTAGGCTTGACGATGATTTTTATTTTTTTTTTATTTTTTACCTCCCCCTCCCCCCGTGACCAACAAACTTCCAATTCTCATCCATGCCGGTTCTAAGTGCCGGCCCATCCTCTTTTAAAACAGAAGCCAGATGCTGACACCGGTAGTCCGGCACAGATCCATCAACTGTCCTATTCGTCGCTCTGCCTTCAGGCTGGCACCACATGACGAAACCGATCTTATCTATCGACACAAACACGTCACGGTGTGGTGAAAATAGAGGGGAGCACAGCGCTGGAACAGTGAAGTCAGGTAACATTTGTGATCCTTGGGTTTGGACACCGTAGATCAGGTTTGCTCTTTACGCAAAGACCCAAACCGAAAGAACCAAATTACACCAAAATAATACGTGGCAGAAAACACCACTTTCCAACGAAACCGAGGCCGGGGCATTCATTGTAGCTGGATAACAACCGGTCCAAAGCCGCGGCAAGACCGGCGCACGCTCGCCTCCTCTCCTCTCCTCTCGTTCCTCCCCACCGACAACCACTCCATCGCATTGGCCATCACCATGCGTCTTTACAACGCCTCTCTTTGACCAACCTAATCCTCTCATAAAATTCTGGCGGTTGTTGACATGTAGCTTTCTTCCTTTCTCACCAAAGTCATACAAACAGTTTAAATTTTATCTGGTGGTTGACATCTGCTCTCCCTTTCACAAGACCAACCTTAAGAAGACATCACCAAAGCCACTTACACAACCTTTTAAGTAAAACAACGAAAAAGAAGACTCAAAGATACACTGACATTAGATCAGTCAACCATCCGAACAAAGAATACTCGCATCAAAACAAGATGTTTTGATTCCATTGCAAGATTCAAAAAGCAGAACATGGCACTGTCCATAACTTGAGAAGAAAGCATGACTAGAGACTGACTTGCAGATAGTGATGGAGGGAAAATCGAGAGAGAGAGAGAGAGGAGTTTGAAGAAGCACAACTATAGCCGTGTACTCCGATATGATCCATGCATACAAACTAGTCTTGCAGTGCTTTTTTGGAGGTTAACTTGATCAGATTCTAATTGGCATTCCTAATCTATCCAGGCGACCAGAGCCAGGGTAGGCCTTGTTGGCGAACTTTGCATGCAGAGAAGACGACCTCTGGGCCGATGTCCCAGGCTGCTGCTGCCCGAACCCCTGACCCGAGAGCCTCTTGATCGAGCCTGACTTATCAAACTCGGGCCTCTGCTTCGGTGCACTGTGAGACCGCACCTTCGCCCTTGATGACTCCGTGTACGCCATGTAGTTGGGGTAATCCGTGTACCCGCTAAATAAGCTGCGAGAGCACTCGCTCTTCGAAGGAGTGAAGGATCCCCTCCTCGAGCTTCCGGGCCGAGATGTTGCAGAGTAGAACTGTGGGCTCTCACCAAACTCCCCAGGTTCAGCAGGGAGGTGGAACCTCAGGGGGCTGAGAGATTGTTGCATGTCGACGGAGGATGGGCTAGGAATGGATAGTTGAGCAGCTGTAGAGTCCTTCGATGGCGAATCAGCCACAGTGGCAAAGCTGCGGCAATTCTGACCAGAGGCCAGGGTCGAACATGAAGACTGGAGATTATTCCCCCTCCTCTTTGGGTTAAATTGTGGCTTTCCAGGGTCTACCTCCAAGATCTTAGCATTCTTCTCGTCATCCATTCCTGCCCCGGCCTTTGCAGCAGCTTCTCGGTTGTCCCAGTAACGCTCCTCCATCCACCGATCCAACCAGTTCCATCCAGAAGAGTGTGATCTTTCTGAATCGACAGCATCGATGCTGGCTGTCTTTGAAGAATGTCTCTGCAAATAAAAAACAGCATGGTTCGGTACACCTCGTGCGCAGCATTACTAGGTTACAAGAAATAGAACCAAGACTTACTTTGTTAGTGCCAGACCTATCAGATTTTGAACCACTTGGTCGAACATATTGTTCATATTTCTCTGGTGTTGGAGGGCCCTGAAACACAACATTGTGTCAACAAAAAACCCCTCCCCCACATGCCTGCTCCTTTTGCTCTCCTGACCCATGTGAGATTACAACACTAAACAATTATATATGGGTAAATTCTCATGCTCCAATCAATAGAAGGACAGCATTTTGAATCACTCGGACCAATATGCAATCTCATCAACGGTTCAAGCGACTCGTTTAATTTTAAGCAAATCAGACTAAAACATTTGAAAAGCAAAGTAAATGAGCAGTTAATTAGACAGAACCATTTGAGAGGCCAGAACTTACAGCATGAGTGCGGGAGCCTTTGCCTGACCTGCTCATCTCCGACCGGAGGGCCCGGCGCGCCCGGGTCCGGGCCTGGACTCTCACCAAGGCCTGCATGCATCGCAGCGTCTCCGCCGCCTGCTTCCTCACAATGTTGCCCCTGACAAGTGCCTGCAGCTTCACCAGCCCTTTCAGCGCCCTCAACGCCCTCCTCGCCTTCAGAACATCATTAAAGCAAGCACCAAACAACCGAATCATCGCTAAAACTTTTTAGATTCTCTTCACATGGAACACTAGCATAGCATAGCCCACCACTTCCGAGGCGATAGAGGCAGCTAAGAATAAGAGAGAACGAAAACTATAATACCAAAACCGGCAACGAAGGCGCCGGATTGTCATCGACTTCCAAGCTGTCCGATTAAATGAACCGCGTTACAAGGAACGTAGAGATGTACGTATATACCCTTCTACGTTCTTCTCCTACTACTGTTCCGAGCGTAGTTTTCTTAATGAGAAAGGAATCGGGAAAAAAAGGGGAAAAAAAAAGAAAAAACTGTTCCATAAAACTTGAAAAGGGAATTAATGAGCTGAGCCTGAGAGAGGAGCAGGCGGTGCATTAAAGGAAAGTTAGAAAGACTGAGAGGGTGGGATGATAAAAAAAAAAAAAAAAAAAATTAGATGGGGAATATAGGTTGGGCAAAATGGCAACTTTGAGGTGACAGGCCCCATTAGAACCATGCAATCCAGCTCACTCTACCAAAGAGGAATTCAGACCTCATCCTTTAGCCATCGGAGGAAATTCAAAAATTTTTAATTGGGTGATTGATTTGATCGATTGCACTTGGAGGAAGATTAGATCTTGGAGGTTGTGGAAGAACTGCTCATAGTCCGAGATAATTTTGTAATTTAAAAACCAGCGATATTGGATATAAATTAGGAACTAAAATAGACCAGGAAGAAGACAAAATTACCCTGCTTCTAGATTATTATGATTATTATTATATTATTATTATTTGATTCTCGTTTTAGAAAAGAAATGCCCTTAAATGGCAAAAGTTACGAATTAAATTCAACGATTTAAGCTTCTTTTCGTCGCATTTATAAAACTTTCCATTCATTTAAGCATATGAAAGTAAAAATAAGAGAGAAGGAAAGGGAGAGGGTGAGAACTGAGAAGGCTCACCAGATAACCCCGGAATGCGGCCTGGATCTTAACCGCCGCCCACTCCTCCCGCTTCCCGGCGCCGGCGGCGAACCCGGCGACGCTGCGCCCGCTGCTCGTCAGCCGCACGACAGCGGCCGCCGCCTGAGCTGCGGCCACGGCTGCTTCCGCCACAGCCGCGGTCGCTGCGGCGACCGCAATCGCCCGCTTGTTCTGCTCGTCCCCGTCCACATCCACCACCGCCGCCGGCTCGGCTGCCGCGTACGGCCGCGCCACCTCCCTATACGACCCCTTCCGCTCCTCCAGAGCCGTCGCTGTCGCGGCCGCCGCCGCCGCCGCTCGCGGGGGCGACCCTCCCCGCCGCTGCTGCTTGTGGTGGCTCTTCTCCCGGAACGACATGATAAAACCCCATCTCTTCTTCTCCCCCCGGGGTTCCCCGCTTGAATCCGCCTTCTTGCCGCCCAGAAGTCCCGGAACCACCGCGCCGCCCTCCCCATTTCCTACTTCTCCTCCGGCAGCGGTTTCCCTGCCCGCCCCGGCCCTCCCATTGAAATCCCCATCCTTAAAATTAAACGATTTTAAAAAAGCCCAGACCAAAGAGCGGGAATTTAAATCAAGGGAGAAAAAAAAAGGGGGGTTAAAAAAAAAGAAATAAAGGAAGAGGAGAGGAAAGGGAGGACCCGGGAGTCAGAGACTCAGAGCTCGGAGTAGCCCCTGTCTCCAGAGCGAGGAGGCCCTTTTATATATAGATATTATTATTATTATTATAGTACTATAAATATTTTTATTCTTAAAAAGTAGGAGATCTCGTGTTCCTCTGGCATCAGATAATGCCATTCTACCTTAGAAAAACAATTATAATTTTATTTTTACCACCACATATTCCATCCAACGCTCGCCACTTAATAATGCACCATCCCTCCTTCCATACCTCCGCTGTGCCGGCCGTACGACTGACCACTGTTCCTTTTCTTTGGCTTCACGGGGACGGCTATAGGTGCTGAGGGTATGTGAGGCATCTCAGCCGTTGGATTGGGGATTTTGATCAGTGATGAAGCGCGTTGGGTACGGATATCACCTTGGCGGATATTGGCCGGGGACATGGTCGTACGGGTTCGCCCCGCGCTTCTCTTCTCGGAAAGTACAGCGATCAAACGGCCGGTGGCGCTCGATCCAAGCTTTATGTGAACGGAGGGCTCCGATGGGGCGCAGGCCGCAGTTGGAGGGGAGTGTTGGAGCTTGAGCTTGGAGACGGTTGGCCTTTCACCAACCAGGCAAAAACAGAGCAACAGACCGGAGAGATGGTAGGATCCCAGTCCTTGATAAGATTCGGGTTGGATCCGTAACAATGTAGCATCTTGGGTCTCGGTTTATTTGCTGCAGTTATATAAAGTTGAAAACTATCCGGCATATGGGTCCTCTGCTACTACGATAGTAAATCAGTTTATAATTTTTATCTCTTAGAAGTTTTTATTTCAAATTTTATCAAAATAAATTTTGATGAAAATACCAAAAAAAATGACTGGTACGGATTTATTATTCAAAATTTAGGTGAATTAATGTTGATAGCTATCGAGTGAGTTATGCGAGTAGAGTTTATGTGGTTTGACGGTATTACATATGCTACTGGCATCGTTGGCGTCGACGACTATATATTAGAATGATTCTGCTTAATTATTGACTGAATCAAGATTGGATGCTAAGGATAATTCGGTCAATCTTTTTATTCACGATATCAGATTAGCCTTCAATTGGTTGATGAGGTTTACTGATGTTATGTTTATAGGGAAGCCAACTCTGCTGCTGACTTGGTGGCTTTCACTGTTGTCATCATACGAAAATCTAGTCTTGATCAATGAAACTCTTCTTTTATGTTTGATATTTCTGATATTATGAATTTGACTATATCTAATATATGATATCAGATGTTCAATATATATATATATATATATATATATAGAACTTTGCATCCATAAACGCGTGCTGTGGAAATATAATAGATATTATAAAGGACAAACCCAATCCAGAACTCATCCAGTATATGCTGGAATACGCGAAGCACGCGTACCCATCTTTGGACTTTGGATCTTTGGAGAGGTAAAAAAAAAAAAAACCTTTGAAAGAAAGGGGAGAGAATAAAGGAAAAGGATAGAGAAAGGAAGGATTATTTTCTTATATTATTTTTTAAAAAATTAATATATTATTTTTATTTTAACATAAAGAATGAAGAAAGGAAAGAAAAGTTATATTTATAAATTAATAAATATATTTTTACTATTTAAAAAAAAAGCTTTTAAATTTGAAATGGTATGATATAAGTTATTAATTTTTTATTTTGATTTGAGAGTTAAAAATTAAAGAAAATGAAGAAAAATGAGTTACTCTAACTCTGTTTCTTCTTTTGCTTTCTTCTCAAATAAGATATTTTATAATTTTTTTATTAATACATATTATGGCTACCTAATTGATAAGACCGAGTCTAGAGTTACACTCTATGTCTTAAGATAATTTCGTTCCGCAACGGTGCTTATGGTCTGTATGACGATTATCTCCCAGGATACAACAGTTTTCTTTTGATGAAAGCAGCACTATAATTCATCAAAAATATTGAACCAAGAATGCTTCTCTTCTTTTTATATGCACTATTGCTATACTTCCCTAAGAAGAGTATGCAAATACCTAAGAGAAGAATGGAATTCGAAAATGGAATGGATTGGAATGAATGCCTACGGTCCTATTTATAGATTTTAGGTACCCCTTGGATACATTCCTACGGAATTGATACACCGTTAGATCTGATCGGATGCGATCAACAGTCTGATCAATAAGCCTTTTCATGATGGGATATGTCGATTTATAAACATGATCTGAAGATCACATGATCAATTTCGAAGCCCTGATATGCCAATCTACCACCATGCAGTGCAAAGTGCACCTACAAAGCGCCCATTGTGCCCTTCGCACACGCGCATGCTTGGGGGTGCATCACCCTCAAGCTCTCCATATGGTAAGCCTAAGGAACTTAAGCTTCAAGGAAGAGGTTTCCATATAAGTGAACATTCCTTTCTTAATTTTTTCGATATTGGACTAAATGTCTTCACAATTTCTTATTCACATTCATAGGGAGGTAATGTATTTCAGGCTTATTAGCCCATGACCTAACAATCCCTCACATGAATGAAAATTGAACTTAAATAAAAGATCAACAAAGGTGATCCCCCACATAAAAGGATTTTAATGCAAATAAATATGCAGACACTAAAGAGAGTATAGTGGGATGAAATTGTATCAGGATAGGTAGCTTTTGGCTTTGAACCTTCCTTAGTGAGTTGTTATCGAGTTTACTTGCTAAAAAGTGAATATGATATCTTGAACTTTTCAGTGTTTTGTGTAAACCAAAATAATAATAATCACACAACTTCTTCCCAAGCATTCTTTTAGTTCTCATGATTGTGTTCATTTTGGCTCTGAACATCTCATGGTTTATGAGTGCTTTAGAGAATTAAACCTTAAAATTCTCATAGAATTGGCCCAGTTCACACTCACATAGGTGATTCTTATTAAGAGTATCCTGCTATACCCCATGAATATTCATGTCATAAGAATCATTAAAAGCAATACTTATCCTAGTACCTTTAGCAAGCAGCACCAATTATCATAGGAATAAGTAGGATTGGCATCTTTAGTGCTATGCAAGTCTCTTCATAATTTAGTTGTCCCTTTTGAACCTAGATCTTGGATCTCCAGTCAGCTAGGTTGGGTATCCACTATAAAGATTTTTTAGTTATAGGTTTTAAACCCATTCCCCTCGATAAACAGTTTACTTGATCTCTTGGTAATCCCTTTGTTAATGAATCCGCTAGGTTTTTCTTTGACTGAATATAGTCAATAGAAATTACACCAATTTAAGTAACTGCTTAATAGTATTATGTCTGTGACGTATATGTCTAGACTTACCATTATGCATCTTATTCTATGCTTGCAAATTGCAGATTGACTGTCACAATGTATGCATATTGCAGACACAGGCTTTGGTCAACATGAATATCTTCTAAAAGATTTCTTCTTCTTCAGCAACCTTTTCTTAGATTTCATAGTGCATCAAGCTATACATATTTGCTTAGAAGATTTCCATGACACAGCACCTCCTCCTAAGGTGAATACATATCCACTTATAGATTTTGTATCTTCTATATTAGATATTAATTTGCATCAATGTATTCTTCTAGTATAGCTGGATATCTTGAATAATGTAATCCATAACTTAGGGTACATCATAGATATCTTAATACCCTTATTAGAGCTGTCCAATGATAGGACCTGGATTGCTTGTGAATCTGCTCAACTTATTGACAGCATATGCTATGTCAGGACGAGTGCAATTCATAACATACATTAAATTGCCAATTATACGTGAATATTCCAACTGAGATATGGGTTCTCCAATATACTTAGTCAAATGTAGATTAACATCTATAGGTGTTTTTATCGGGCTAGTATCATACTTTTTAAACTTATTTAATATTTTTCAATATAATGAGATTGAGATAATATTATTTTTTAGATGTTCTAGTGATTTGAATCCCTAGTATAACATCTGTCATACCCATATTTTTCATATCAAAATGTTTAATTAACATTTTTTTATCTGTTTAATCATTTTAGTGTTACTACCAATGATTAACAAGTCATCTACATATAAGCAGATTATTACATACCCTTCAGACAGGGTTTTGGCATATATAATTTGTCACATTCATTTATTTTGAATCCATTTGATAACATGATATTATCAAATTTTATATGTCATTATTTAGGTGCTTATTTTAATCCATATAAGGATTTAACAAGTTTACACACCTTCTTTTCTTATCCAGGAACAATAAATCCCTCAGGCTATTCCATATATATTTCTTCATCTAATCATCGTTTAGAAAAGCAATTTTAACATCCATTTGATGAATTTCAAGATTGTTAATGGTTGCAAAAGCGATTAACATTCTTATATATGTTATTCTACTTACTAGTGAATATGTATCAAAGAAGTCTATACCTTCTTTTCGTTTGAAGCCCTTAGCCACTAATCTGGCTTTATACTTGTCAATTGATCTATTAGCTTTAGCTTTTTCTTAAAAATCCACTTGTACCCTAGAGATTTCATACCAGATAATAAGTCTACCACTATTAACAGCTTCTTTACAAAAGGGCTTCTGGATTAGACATTGCCTCTTTGAATGTCTGAGGTTCATCTTATAACATATAAGTTACATAACCAGAATCAAATGACTTTGTAACTTTTGGTCTCTTACTGCATCTGGGTTCATCTTTCAGATATTTTTCTAATGACTACTACTAGCAGTATTATCATAAGTTCTTTTATTTAAACTTATTTCATTTTTCTTTGCTTGAAAATATTTTTAAAGATAATGCATTCCTTGATTCAATGATTGTATTTTTTGTATATCAGATATATCTGATTTATACACAAGAAAGTGATATGTACTACTATTATGTGCATAACTGATAAAAATATAATCAACAGTTTTAGGTCCTATTTTGATATTTTTAGGGTCCAAAATAGCTACTTTAGCTAGACACCCCATACTCTTAAGTAATTGTAAGAAGGCTTTTTCCTTTCCATAACTCATATGAAGTAATATCCTTCTTCTTAAGAGGTATCTTGTTAAGAATATAATTTGCTGAGAGAATTACTTCTCCCATAAATTTGTGGTGTACCAGAATTTATCAACATAGCATTTATCATTTCTTTTAAAGTGCGGTTTTTGCGTTCCGCAATTCCATTAGATTGAGGCGAATAAGGAGCCGTAGTTTAATGAATAATGCCATGCTCTTGATAGAATTCATTAAAAGGTGCATCATATTCTCCACCTCTATCACTCCTTATGGCCTTAATCTCTTTACCAAGTTGATTTTCAACTTCATTCTTATAACATTTAAATATTTTTAAAGCCTCATCTTTAGACTTTAGTAGATACACATAGCAGTATCTTATTAAATCATCAATAATATTATAAAATATTTTTTACCTTCTCGAGTTTGAACTGACTTTAATCACATAGATCACTGTGAATTAAGACAAGAGATTCGGTATTTCTTTCTACTAAAGAAAATGGTGTTTTTGCTAACTTAGCTTCAACACACACTTCACAATTGTAATGTGGATCAATTTCATGATTAGGTAATGTTGACGCCAAATCACCATCCTCGAACGTCCACGAGCGTTCGTCGCCTCCTCCAGTGAGCCTGGGATCCTTCGTGAGCTTCTTGCGCCTGGGAGCCTGCAAATAAGTTTTGAAGACCGGAGATTCCGATGTAGACCCGATGCTAAAGTCACGCTCTGGGCAACAGTCGTGAGCTTGAGAAAGCTCAAAAGAGAAAAGAAGAGAGAGGCTTAGAGCCATGCTCTCTGTGAGCAAAAATGAGCGTTTAAGAGCGTGGTGAGTTATCAGTTACCTCGTCGGGGTCCCTCTTACCCATTTTATTGTTGCTTGGAGTCTGTGAGACTTGGGGCATGATCACTTGTTAGAGCATTTATGATGGTAGCAGCAATGGCAGGGCTTGCTTCTTTGTGGCATGTCAGAAGTGCAGGCCATGTCCCATTAAATATGGGTAACTGCATAGTTGGCAGGTACTGCTTGGTTTGGACAACTATTGTAGGCTGCTGCAGGGCATGGCCAACCATTACGGCGTTTGCTAGATGTGTCCCCCACGCCACACTTTCGTTGCCCTGTGCGGACAGTCATAGGCGATAAAGTCAGGCACGTGGGCCTCAAAGTGTAGCCGTTGAGGCAAAGATAAAATTTGGAGTTGAAACTGGCTCTGTCCCTCGTGGAGTATTGATTATAGAGTATGTGCATGCACTATTTATGCTCTTAGATGAGCTCCAGAGAAGGCCGTGGGTGAACATTGCATGGCACTGTTCATGGACGAGCACTATTTATGGCCAAGGGGAAGAGGCCGAGCATTGTTCAAGGTCGAGCACTGTTCATGGCCAAGGGGGAGAGGTCGAGCACTATTTATGGCCGAGGGAAAGAGGTCGACTAGTGGCCGAGGCAGACCCAAGAGCGACTGGATCCGACCCTGGGGAGATTACGCTACCCATGGGGCTCAATGGCCCCATCAGATATCCCCCACACTCCTGAGCTTGTGCGACCGCATGCTTTGCATCCGTCTAGCGAAAGGAGTGTAGAACTCTTCACCTTTGCACTTTCCTTGTTAGTTTTGGCTTTGACTTTTCATCTGCCTTGTATAGACTTATGACCACGTCTGCATGCTCTCTTGTGCTTTTGTAAGAAAGTAATGTCGAGGTAAATTAATTACCTTAGACTGGCTGGAAGCAGCCAGTAATCCTCTCTCGATATAGGGTCTGGAAGTGGATGCCCGTCAACTGTGAGTTGAAAAGTTGGTTTCTCTGACTTTGAGTTGACTTTGGGTCTTCTACTTTTGTCATGAAATTTGAAGATGGGTGCCCGTCAACTGTGAGCCGGGGAGTTGGCCTCTTCCTATTGTGAGTTGACTTGGGGCTTCTTCTTGAATGGTTGAAAGTGACCAGCAATATGTAGCAAGTGTATAATTTAAACAAAGGTCTTATCCGGTTGGCCATTGGCCGTTAAGACAGAGTTGAAGCTGCTGAGGTTGAAATGAAGCCGTTGAGACTGTGATGATGCCGTTGAGGCTGTGATGAGGCCACTAAGACAAAGTTAAGGCCATCGAGAGCCTCTTGAACCCCAGAGGATGACCCAAGAGTCGCTGGGATAGGACCATGCTCAGGAGCCTTTAACCTCGGAGGGTGACTTGAGGGTGCTTGGACCAGGCTCAGGTGCCTTTTAAACCCGAAGGGTAACCCGAGAGTCGCTATGATGGGATCATGCTCGGAAGCCTTTAACTCCGGAGGGTGCCTAAGGATACTTAGACCAGGCTCAGGTGCCTTTTAACCCCGAAGGGTGATCTGAGAGTTGAGAGTCGTTAGGTGCCTTTTAACCCCAAAGGGTGACCTGAGAGTTGAGAGTCGTCAGGTGCCTTTTGAAACCCAAAGGGTGACCTGAGAATTGGGAGTTGTCAGATGCCTTTTAACCCTGAAGGTGATCTGAGAGTTGAGAGTCGTCAGGTGCCTTTTAACCCCGGAAAGTGACCGGAGAGTAGAGAGTCATCAGGTGTCTTTTAACCCGAAGGGTGACCTGAGAGTTGAGAGTTGTCAGGTGCCTTTTGAACCCCGGAAGATGACTTGAGAGTTGAGAGTCGTTAGGTGCCTTTTAACCCCGAAGGGTGACATGAGTTGAGAGTCGTCAGGTACCTTTTAACCCCAGAGGTGAAAGGAAAAAATAGTTTTTCTCAAGGTGGAAAGTATGTAAATCGGTTTTAATATTCACATTGAATATTAATTAAAACAAATTAACATATCTAAAATTTAAGATTATTTATTTAAGTTTAAAAATACCTCTCGTTACGGAAGCTGTTGATAACGAAGGTACAGATCCGATCTGCAGAGAGAAGTTCCCCTTCGTGCCTTGCAAGAGCCGCACGAGCCGCTCCTCTATATCACACGCACGCCTGATGAATGCAGACAGGAGGTGGAATTCTTGAACAATGGAAGGAGAACTCTTCTCCCAAGAAGAGACAATCTCCAATTGGACTTCTTGATTGCAGAAGATAAGCTTTCATGGAAAAGTCTCTGTCAATTTTTTTCTTCTTACCTGTTCACCCTTTTTTATTCACATCGTAACCTTTTATATCAAAAAATTCCGCAATAAAAAAAAACGTGAAAGAGCTCTTTAAAATGCCATTACATGAATCCCATCATGGTATTAAGTCCGCAGTCACCTCATGCATCCTTCAAACGGTGAGCCTAAGAGAAAATGTAGAATGACGGGACCTTTGAGCATCCTCCCGTAACATAATCAATAACTCCGTTCCTAGGCTGTTATAACAAGTGGATGATGACGAATGAAAGATATTATCAATTAAAATTTCTTTTGTTAACAGAATTGATCCAATCAATTCCGTTTGAAGTCCAAATTCAAATCCGAAAGAAGCTACTCGTAGCTCTTGAACCATACTTCATATTGTGCCTTACCGAGCCAATCCGAAGTGATTTATGAATTCAAAATTCATAAATAAACTTTTCAGAGGCTCTATTGGATATCCGGATCGAACCACTTCGAACCCGGATCCAAACCACTCTGTTATCAGACCAACCATTGGTCCATGGTTCAAATTAACTTTATTCCAGATTCATATCGTGTCTCAAAATTCTATTTGAGTTACTGACTAACTCAAATCACCCTCGAAGTAGGTGCTGCCGCTAATGTCTAAAGCTAGCTAGACATAGCCAGAACGAACCCCGTATGACCCATCTGATTGAGTCCCACTCAAATCAGTGATCATGCTTGCGTACAAGTCATCCGACTATGTGCGTGACTCCATAGGTTCAAACCTAAGCCTGTAGCATAGGAACGCTTCCTATACTAATCGATGTGACCATCTAGCCATGGTTCCCGACGTCCGGATAGATCGAATTTGCACAAGGCAACATTCTGGAACCCAGGCTATGGTTGCCGCATAATTCATCCCCTTGTCCTAGTACTCTGGGTGAATATAGAGTTAACTGCCAACTCCGAGTAAATCACCCAAGTATGTTTCAATGCAATGAATCTTGTGACACCTCGCAAAGATTACCTTGGCCAAGGTTTTGCTAAATTGAAACATAGTTTGAGCACTCTCTCTAACACTTAGAGTGGACAATCCCATCTTGACTCATCACTGACCCAATAAGTACTTGACTGCACCCAGCAACCTTCCGTCACCGGATTAGAAATCCGGGTGGTCCAGTGCCTAAGTACAGTGAGTTGCTTATCAAGTCAACATGATAGTCTCATGTCAAAGGGACACTTATACCCATTGCCTTTCTGTGAGTTGCTCCAGGCAGTTGAGCACTCAACAGAGATGAGTCACTGTTCAGTGAATGTACTCCTACACTCACCCGCATGTCATACCAGTGTTATACACTCCTTGGTTTAAGAGAACAAACCAACCCATATGACATACAACGACCTACACTTGATTATGTCGTCGTCCTCGGTAACGACGTATCATTTGGCCGCGAACTTATTTAAGAGTTACTCAACAATTCCTCCATTGTCGAATACATGTAACTCTAAGGACTACAACATATTGGAATTCTACTGGAAGATGTAAACTATATGCTGTATGCCAAAATTTACATTTTATCTTAGACGATTGGCTGTAGGACACATTTCCTAACAACTCCCACTTGAACTATAGCCAATCGGAACAGTATCTAATACCCATCTTCCACTTGTGTTCATTGAACTCCTTGATTCCGAGTGCTTTAGTCATTGGGTCAGCTAGGTTTTCCTTTCCGTCGATCTTCTGAAGGTATATGTCACCTCGTTCCACGATCTCTCGTACAAGGTGGTAGCGGCGCAACACATGCTTGGTTCGTTGATGCGACTTTGGCTCCTTGGCTTGGGCAATTGCTCCCGTGCTGTCACAGTATACTAGGACGGGACTCTCCAGGGCAGGTACCACTCCCAGCTCGCCCAAGAACTTTCGTAGCCATACAGCTTCCTTTGCTGCATCTGATGCTGCAATGTATTCAGCCTCGCATACTGAATCCGCCACTGTGTTCTGCTTGAACTTTTCCAGCAGATCGCTCCTCCATTGAGGGTAAAGATAAATCCGGATATGCTTTTGCTGTCATCTCTATCTGACTGAAAACTGGAGTCAGTGTACCCCACTAGTTTTAAGTCAGGTTCTCCATAAATGAGCCATTGGTCCTTAGTATTTCTCAAATACTTAAGGATGGTTTTTACCACCTTCCAATGTGCTTCACCTGGGTTAGACTGGTACCTACTCACTATCCCTAGTGAGTGTGCCACGTCTGGTCTTGTACATGTCATAGCATACATGATAGAACCCACTGCCGAGGCATACAGAATTCTACTCATGTACTCTCTCTCCTCAGGAGTTGTCGCACAATCCTTCTTGGAGAGAGTAATTCCATGGCCTATCGAAGATAGCCCCTTTTTGAATTATCCATGCTGAACCTCTTCAGCACAGTCTCAATGTACTTGGACTGGGACAATCCCAGCAGCTTCTTAGATCTATCCCTATAGATCTTCATCCCTAGGATGTAAGAAGCTTCTCCAGGTCTTTCATGGAGAACTGAGACAGCAACCAAACCTTTATTCCCTGTAGTGCAGGGATGTCATTCCCAATCAAGAGAATGTCATCCACATACAGTACAAGAAATACAACTATGGAACCATTTGCCCACTTATACACGCAGGGTTCTTCTCTGTTCTTAATGAAGCCATAAGTCTTGATACATTTATCAAAACGTTTATTCCAACTCCGAGAAGCTTGCTTGAGTCCATAGATGGACTTATGAAGCCTGCATACTTTTGACTCGTCTGTGGATGTGAACCCTTCAGGTTGTATCATATACACCTCCTCTTCGAGCTCTCCATTTAGAAAAGCCGTTCGGACATCCATTTGCCAGATCTCATAGTCAAAATGTGCAGCTAGAGCAAGCATAATCCGAATGGACTTGAGCATTGCTACAGGGGAAAAAATCTCGTCATAGTCAATACCATAACGCTGACGATACCCCTTAGCAACCAGACGGGCTTTATAGGTCTCCACCTTCCCATCTGCACCCCGTTTCCTCTTGAAAATCCATTTACACCCTATGGGTTTTACCCCTTCAGGTGGATCAACTAGTGTCCATACACTATTGATCTCCATGGATTCCATTTCGGACTTCATGGCCTC
The DNA here is from genome assembly GCA_900491605.1 of Calamus simplicifolius. Taxonomy (NCBI): domain Eukaryota; kingdom Viridiplantae; phylum Streptophyta; class Magnoliopsida; order Arecales; family Arecaceae; genus Calamus; species Calamus simplicifolius. The sequence goes on from UESW01004725.1 coordinate 92,762, forward strand.
TAGCCATTTCTCAGAGTCAGATCTCTGCAGCGCATCCATATAGGTGATTGGGTCTCATCGTTCTCATCGAGTTCGATGGGATCCCCGTCACGGACCAAGAAACCGAAGTATCTGTCTGGCTGACGTGGTACTCTACCAGATCTCCTTAATGGTACCTCAACGGGCTCCGGGTTTGAACCAATCAAAGCCGGTTCCATAGCGGTTTCTGAGTGTAAAGGTACTTCTCCTTGTCGAACTTCATTAAGTTCAACATTAGCCTTAGCACTTCCAGTAAGATACTCCTTTTCTAAAAAGGTGGCTCTCATACTGACGAACAACTTTTGCTCTTCAGTGTGGTAGAAGTAGTATCCTTTAGACTCCTTAGGATATCCAACAAAGAGGCATTTGTCAGACCTTGGTCCTAGCTTGTCTGTCAACAATCTCTTGACATAAGCTGGACACCCCCAGACCCTAAGGTGTGTGAGCACCGGCTTACGCCCCGTCCATATCT